>NTHP01000033.1:2349656-2379521 GCA_003416845.1 Oplegnathus fasciatus
TGTTCCCTCCGCCTCACTCCCCACTGCAAGGAGACTACTTCGCCAGGAGGAGAGTGGGCGACAGCTCCGGAGACGGACCTTCAGTAAGTGGCTGAAGCAACTCAGCCAGAGCAAACCCCAGCACCATTTCATCTGATGTCGCGGAAAAATCCGAACTGGTGGCAGGCATTAAGAATAACTATTAGAAACTAACAGAAATAGCCAATCTTCTCACTGTTGGTCTCGTTTGCTTCATATAGAGGCATCGGTATTAAATTGAGACTGTTTCATAACCAGTTAAAAACTCCATAGAGTACTTTTAAGATCCTGGAGAGCTTCTTCTTGGTTGTTTTTACTTCCAAACTGATGGATTACACTCAATCTAGTGGTTGAAATTAACTCTATTGCTGGGTTAAATATTACCCATACGCTCGGTTATTTCCTGTTTCATCGCCTTGCTACTTTTATATTAAATAATAATAAAAAATAATAACAATAATAATAATAATGATATAGGTATATTATATAATAATTATTATTGTTGTGTAATTTATAATAATTTCCCATAATCATACAAACATACAATATACAAAAAGAGGCCACTGTAAATGTGCATTTAATGACATTTTATTAATTTTTGGCAAAACGAATGACACTTCAAGTTCTTTTTGTAAAAAAGTGGGGGGTCTGAAGACTTCTCCTCCTCTCTTGTAGATGGATGGGGGAAGCAGAGTTGGCAGGACCCTCGAAGCTCTCTCACCGTTAGCGACTAAACAATTTGAGAATACATAGTGTTGCATTAACATTTAAATAGTATGCTATATCTAGCAATTGATATTTTTGAAGCAGTATTTTTGACTTTTCTGCCCTGGTATCGATCAGTAAGTGTGTTGATTGATTATACCTTCATAACGTTACACCACGAGAGATTCCTGCATATGCAACGCTAGCTAGCTAACGTTAATGCTAATGCTAATGNGGCCATTGTAAATGTGCATTTAATGACATTTTATTAATTTTTGGCAAAAGGAGTTACACTTTAAGTTCTTTTTGTAAAAAAGTGGGGGGTCTGAAGACTTTTCCTCCTCTCTTGTAGATGGATGGGGGGAGTAGTTGGCAGGACCCTCGAAGCTCTCTCATCATTAGCACCTAACGTTAAACAATTTGAGCACAATACAGTGTGCATTAACATTTAAATAATATGCTATATATGCTATATATAGCAATTGATATTTCTGAAGCAGTATTTTTGACTTTTCTGCCCTGGTATCGATCAGTAACTATAAGTGTGTTGATCGATTACACCTTCATAATGTTACACCACAAGAGATTCCCGCATATGTAACGTTAGCTAGCTAACGCTAACGCTAACACTAATGCTAACGCTAATACTAACACTAATGCTATGTATCCCAGGTTAGCTAGCTAATGTTACCTAAAAATGTTAAGATAAAAATGTGCAGTATACAATAAAGCCAGGAGACCGCTACACATTAAATTGGAAAATTCAAAAAGGCTGCAGATATATCGCGGTTATCAGCTAACGTTATAGTGATGTTGAAGTTAGTTAGCTAGCATCTATTAAAAAATTGCTGGCTAGTTAATAAATGTCACAGTATAAAAACCACTAAACCCCACCATGATCCCAGATTGTATTTTTACAGAAATGAGCTTAAGATCATGCTTACCACAACTTATTAAAAATATAAGTATTCATATTAACCTACCACAAAATCCGGCCCACTGTGTGTTGTGNTCCAGAGAGTAAGACAAAGAAAGAGCAGGAAAATGAACCATGAACCAGCAGTTGGGTCAAAGTAACCCAACCAGCTGTTCAGCTGCAAATGAACCCCTTACAACCCCTTTGACCCAGCATGAGCAACCCAACAGTGTGTTTACAGTACCCTAAACCAGTGGTTCTCAAACTTTTTTGTGTCAAGGACCCTGAAATTGATACACATCAGGCCACAGACCCGTATTTGTAGTCTCAGGGATCCCCATCTGATAAGATTTAATTATACCATAACTGTCTATACTGTAGGCAGATTAACAGTGAAGAGAATGAAACCTATGAACAGAATAATCATTCTTATACATTTTCTCATTGGGTTAACTTTTAGTCAATAAAATAATAGTGAAATTAAAATATTCAGCATTTTTCTGGGGACCCCCTGGAACCCCCTCAAGGACCCCTGGGGGTCCCTGGACCCCAGTTTGAGAACTGCTGCCCTAAACAACCCAGAATTATGACCCAGCATAATCAACTCAACAATGTGTTTAGAAACAACCCAGCACTTTTTTGAGTGTACATAACTAGGTTCAGATAACTAGACATGCTTTAAGCCTGTCTGATGGCTTTTGGCCCATGTAAAGCTGCATTGAACTGATAAGTAAAATGTTAGCACAAGCGAAGGTTGTAAAACAGCATTTTCCATTAACAACAAAGTTACAACAGCACAGGACATAGCTTCTACCCTAACAACAGTTAAGCGTCACGTTACTTGTCACTTCATGTGAAAGCTTGTCGAACAGTTGTAGGGAAGTGAAACTCCCCTCAGATCGACTGAGGTAGCTTCAGCGGCTATGGCACAACCCCTAGCCCGTCCTATTTCCTGTTCAGTGATGGAAAGTAAATGCACCGATATAGTAATGGGCAACAAGTGCTGACATTTTGCTCTTTAGTGGGCGATTCATCTGTTCCAAGGGTGGGAGGAAAGTGACAGAGAGAAACAAACAGAGAGGGAGAATCAAATACAATATTGTGTCTCCTGGGCTGTAGAGCATTTTCTTTAACCTGTCACATTATTTCCTCAAAGTGCTTATTATTAACTTAACTTTGCTTATTGTTTTTCATGAATGACTTTGACGTTTATTTCAAACGAAACCACGATGGAAACCAGGTTCAGGTTTTCAGTAAGCAGGGGATTCTGTTGATGCTTTGTGTTAGAGGCAAGACCCAGTCAAAACGCTCTCAGTTAGCCCACTTCACCTTTCCATACCTCTGTTTCAGGGTTGAGTCACTCGCAAACACACCTGCATGGGCTTCCCTATCTTAGTCACACAGGGGGTCTCCAACCTGAAACCTACATCTGTCTGTGTATGTGTGTGTGTGTGTGTGTGTGTGTGTGAATGTAGTGGGTGACCAGGGGAAGCTAGTGAGAAAGAGAGCCCTCTGTACAGTAGCATTGCATAGCTTGTTATTCAAATGCAGTGAGAAGAGACGTCTTAGCATTCTGAAAATAGCAGCACCATCAATACCAGTAAATCAACATCAGTACCAGTTGCTTGTTCATCAGTTCTTCATCACTTTGGCTCACCTGTCACTGCTCTGTTGCTGTACTGGCAGTTTCCAGCATTATGGGATATGAAGTTGTGAAAAGGAAACCGAGAGCAGCAAGAGTGAGTACAAATGGACAGCTCAGAAACGGAACAGTTGAACACATGCAGGTGCCTGTACACAAATACAGGTTTGCTCATCATTTCTTATGTTACTGAGACTTCCTGTTAGGAGTGTATATGTGGATCTTGGAAAATAATTTCCACATTCAAATTTACCTTTTTGGCTTTAGCTATGAGATCAGAAACATATATGTTTAAGTGGAAATGTTATTTTTAATGTACAAAATGTGACATGGAATAGGTGAACAAGGTGAATGTATCATCTGTTCCTTCATATGTGAATATACTGTGTATAGGGTACTCATCCAGTGGACACTCTCTTGTTCAGTTTGTGATGATTGTTAAATCAGATCGTGTGACAAATTTGACCTTGAGAAATATATTAATCTTACTGTGACCCGTGCCTGCAGCTGAAGATAACTGACCCTGTAAAGCATGAGCTGACATATTACACAATATATTGTCTACCACAAATAGTCTAGTGTCATGGTATTTATGATTCAAGATTGTTGCTTTTCATTTACGTATTTGAAATCAGAAATTTGTAACAGCACAGTTATCTAAAACTTAGATGTCCTCTTCTATACGTGTCAGTGTCTCTCAGTATTCACATATACAAAAACAAGGTACTTTCATCGCATGTATCCCAGGTTAGCGGTATCAACATAGTCACACATTTCTGACCTGCTAAAAGTACCTCTGCCGCTTCAGCAGAATTTGTCTGGTGTTTCCTTTTGTCTTAGTTGTAAGTAAAAAAGATTAGCCCAGTCATTTCTGTGCAAGTGTGTGTGTGTGTGCGCGCAGCCTAGAAAGTAATTGTTACAATAGTATTTGTACCGGAGAAGTTTGTGGCTGACTTCATAAGCTGGTGTGTATTCTTGTTGCATCATTTAAATGTAATGGATTTAAATGCAAAACTGTAGATTTTACAGAACTTATCACTGATAAGCAGCATACTGTGTATTCATGTCTTCAATATTTATCACTCATAATCATGAACATGTATAAACTAGGAGGAGAAATAAGCATTTTTCAATGTTAAGTCCCGCATGTGAACATGTGAGTTTATCATGTGAAATGGTATTTCATGTAATAAATTCACAAGTGTTTTGTAATTATAAAATCACTTAAAATAAAAAATGCTTACAGTAAAATGTCGTTACATGCTTCAGTTCATCTGCCACATTATTTTCTGAACATTATTCAGTTGAAATGCTGACAGAACTTTGAGTTACGTGATACCTTTAGAGAAACTGTCATGTGTGTTATGTTCAATCCATAAATGAATCTAATTAGTGTAGGGTTTACAACATTTTAAACATTTAAACACTAATATAAACATACATGAGTGTTTCTCTCTGAAGCTTTAACATTTTAACAGATAATTAAATTTGACTATAATGATACTTAACATACTGTAGGTACTGGTAGTAACAATAAAAAATGACACATCAGTGTGTGGTATATATTTATCAGAAGAAGGTGCAGGATACAACACACACAAAATTACAAAATATATCGTATAGCTTGCCGTCTATAAATATACACACCTATATTTGTTGACAGAAAACGGCAGAAATCAATCTTCTGTACTAGACGTCCTACAAATCTACAGCTGCCATCTGCATTCATTCACGTTTCCTGGAACTGATGAATGTGAATAAATTATTTCCTCAAACGTGTATGATGATAATATGCTGTACACGCAGTTGCTAGTTTATTAGGTATACCTAGTTAAAACCAAAGCTGTTTAATACAACAGCCCTGTAATAAATCCAACTTTCATTAAGAGTGTGATATTCAGTTTTCCTTCAACTGTTACAGAGCGGTTTTAATTCAACTTCATCATCTTTTTGAAGACTGTCTTTTGAGGTTTCAATATTTTTGTCCACCCAATGAGTGTAAACTGTTTTTAACTGAATGTAATCTTGGTCTTTGCTTTGATTGTATATGTGGTACAACATATAGGCAACAATTTAAAACAAAAACAGCACTTGTTTGATTTTGTTAATTTATCTTAACCAGTGTTAACTGCATTTAATTAATCTAGACTTGTTCCGTCACTGCCCTTTGTCTTACTATATATTTAAAATAGTCATTCACTGTGTTTATGCTGTATTGCATCAAACAATAAAACACAATCCAACAAGAAGCTGTCTTCAGGTTTTTTGTTTCTTGCTGTATTCTCATTTCAAAATTGTAACGCTCTCTTTCTCCCTATGTTTCTCTGTCAGTGCTTGCGGTTCGGTCTGTGGTATTTTTGTGGTCTTTTTGTTTCAGAGACTAGATGGAGAGCTCAAAGCTGAGCGAAGCGATAGCATCTCAGCGAACACGGCTCTGTCTCTCCTCTCTCTCCAGCACACAGGAAAGGGTCGCGCACACTCTCACACACAGTCGTTTCTTTACACTCCTCAAGCACAGGTGTGCATGTGTGTCACTTGTGTGAGTGTGCGTGTGTGTCGCTTGTGTGAGTGTGCATGTGTGTGTGTGTGTGAGAGTGAGAGAGAGAGAGAGAGAGAGAGAGGAGCACTGTAGCCTGTATTTTAAGATTACAACAATAAAGGTTGTTGTCACATACTGGCAGCAGTTCAACAGAAACTGAATGTGATGCAAGTTTACGCATCAAAGGTAAAGGAAGAAACCAAACCCTGTCACTCACCTACTCAACTTCCGCAAAACACAATATTGACGATGGATGTACAACACCCACTTCCAAACCTCTCTTTCTCTTCTCTCCCATACACTTGCACAGAGATATTTTAGATGTACGACACAACACTACAAACATTTTGAAATACAGGACTTCTTAGATATTTGTGCACAAGTCCTAACTGTCACTGGGAACAGTGTTTGGCCTCTGGGTTAAACCTGTATTATTCCTGCTGTTGCAAAAGTGCCCTTGAGCAAGGTGTCAAACCCTAAGGATCATCAATCTGTGGATAACTGCCTCTACATTTATCTGTATATACAGGAGGCACTGAATCGTTGTGAAAAAGAAAATGTGTTTATAGATGCGTTTAATAACAGATAATACAAAAACTTTTATCACCTATAAAAGAGTTGCCACTTCAAATGATTAGAAATATACAATTTTATTGATATAACAGAATTATGCTCACAGAAAACTTGACTTCAAGATAGGTGTGTAAACAAAACGCTTAAAATACTGTGAGACTAAACCACAAATAAATAACAAAGGGAGCAAAAAAAGCAAATGAGCAAATACTGGATTCCAATTCAGCTGTTCTGAGGTCTACGTGCTTGTTATACGTAAATAAACGGATCAAGTTTGAGCTTTGAGAAAAAGTATGGCATTCCTTCGTCCTGATTTAATAATGAAAACCTAAGCTACTGATCACAAACCTGCTGAGTTGAAAAAGCGCTGGGATAAATGATGATGTCATCTGCATACTGATCATTGACAAATCAAAAATATAATACAAGAAAAGTTACAGCACAGAGCTTAGAATTGAAGTTGGAGGAGCTCTGGAGCTGTCTTGTAATACATGTAACAAAAACCAATCAATATATCACAATATGTTACATGTCTGCTGCTGTTGAAAATTCTTCTCTGACTGAGCGCACATTTCAGAGTAGATCTTTAGGGTGAATCATGTCCTTCATGGTCTGCTGGACGTCGGCTCAAGTGAAGCACTTCAGCCACTGCAAACATGGAAGTGTTAGTGTGTATGAAAGATTTTCAGTATTCATACAGCATAAACAACCTCTGATTTGAGCACATATTATAGCAGTTGTACTTAAACCTGAAAACATTTTGTATGGTGATAAATATTACACATACAATAAATGTTTTATATATAAATATGTAAAATTACACACATAAGGCACATACTTTGAGTCAGATATAAGCTGTCGATGCAGTGATTTAGGTCATCTGCCTCTTCCTTAATAGAGAAAAACAAAAGAATGAGATTAAAGTATCAGTCAATTACAGTACATGTGGTTGCAGAAGCAAAATTAAACAAGGAATGTAAAGAATCCAGTAATTCTTGGGATTACACAGGAAAATTAATTTGTAGTAATCTACTTACTTCGCAAAGTGGTGCTGACATTTTTTGGGTAGCCCTGAAAGCAAGAACACGTTCAAACAAAAGAAAACACAATCAGATATGTATCAGAGATACAACAAAATATATTTTTTTACTCAAACACTTACATTTCAAAGCTGTTCGAATACTTTGACAACCATTCCTGAGCATAATGTGCTGAATCTCTTGGCATGAATCTCTGCAAAAGGTGTGCTTTTCCCTACCTGACTTCACATTATTTGGAGCATTAAACTGGATGGATACTCACGGCTGAAGTAGTACAGTGTGCAGATGAGAGCTAGAGCCAGGGCCGAAATAAGTCCGACCAACGGCCACAGAACCAGGGAGCCGCAGCCATCTGGAGCAAAAAACATAAAATATACAGTACGTGTATATATAGCTCGTTGCATTGTAGCCAATAACCAATCATTAGATGGTTACGTCTTTAAGTACAATCTGTTATTTCATTGTCCATACAAAACTACCTCTTTTACTGCATTTACATCATCGCAATCTGACAACAGTGCACAAGATTTATACAAGGTTACAATATATATATTCATAGACGAACAGGCTTATACAAGACTCGTATAAAGTCAAGTTTGTAAGCAGCAGAGCATCATACAAATTGCGCACCATCACAAACATGTGCATACAAGTGCTCTTTCTCCTTTACTGAAAGATCTCTTAGAACTTACCCTGTGAAGATTTCTTCTTAGAGCAGTGACAGACTGATTTGACTGGTGGTTTGGGTTTTGTCTTGGGAGGTAATGTTGGAGGGGTCCCTGTCAGATAAAGACCAAACAACCATAAAGACAAGTGATAACCAAACAACAGTGAAGCAAGAATGTAAAGAATCTATTAAGATTATCATAGAAAATGACCCTGACCAGAATCTCTCTACGAATACATCATGTATGTTATTTGTCTGCGTGTGACAGTTTTTCTTCAGATTCTTCTCTTTTTCAGCTCAAACACATTCACATATCGATAAATAACGTCTACACACGTATCTAAATAGATACTATACTCGCCTATTGTAACTATGTAATTGTCTTTTCATCCATGATGTGGAAACTTTTCCTACTTATTTTACTCTACATTAAATCGTCGTCCATGTGGACAGGTCAAAAAGAAGCGCTCAACCGCAATTCAAATTAACATCGAAGCTATAATATTTCACATGTATACATCTCTCAACAAAAACGGCAACTGTGTTGAGTGCTACTGAGGTTGTTTGGATGTCCACTAACTCTATATGGTTGTATTACACTGCCGCACCCAGGTAAGCAAGACAAACTATAAGAAGCCTGATAGCGAAGATTTTGGTCAGAACTAATAACTCTGGAGAAAAACGATAAACACAAAGAGTCCAGTGAGATAATAGTCACATTTTAAACTATTATTACTTATTTTGTTATTTGTAAGTACAGTATAAATAACGTTTTTAAAAGACAGTAGACAGTGGAGGGTTATACTGAAGAGAGGGGGATTTGAGGTAAAGTTCCCTGTATGAACTCAAACTGAGAACGGCGCTGTTACATGATACGTAGCGGCATATAATTATTTGAAGTCACAATCTACACGTTATAATGCACCAGATTTAAATGTAGAGGTTTGGTTCAGATCAGGAATTAAGCCCCTTAAATAATTTCCTGACAGATGTACTGAAACTCTCATAGCCACTTGATATTTAACTGCTGTAAATAAACTGCTTGAGATTTCAGCATACAAACCTCCTGGCTGAAGAAGAGTCCCAGACTTCCACATTTCTATTGTGCTTTTCCTGTCCTTAAAAACACAAGAATAAATCCCTGCGTCCTCTTCTGTCACACTGATGATGTGTAGCCTCTTCTTGCTTAATTTGAACCGTGCTTTGTCCACACCATCCCCATAGGTAACCTGGTCAGCGTTGTTGCATTTGCCTAGGAACCGTAGTTCGCTGTGGTGGGAAGCACTGCGGAACCAGTAGACAGAGTCACAGGCGATGTTAGCACAGTCACAGTCAATTGACTCGTTGCTGAGGATCCTAGGATAAACAATGTTGGAGGGTTTTTGTTCCATGATCTCGCTCAAACCTAGAAGTGGAAATAGAGGGACATTTGAGATTTCAGCACACACAAGACTGTAGTACATTAAATATCTCCTACTGTCCAGTATGTAAGTTTATATTGTAAACATACTAACACCATTGGGACTCTGCAATAAAGTCAAAGGCCAAACCCCCAAACTCCCAAGAATTGCGTATTTTCTCAAAAGGGTTATTCAGTCCTGTTTTGATGTCTCAAGCCGACTTGTCCATTTGGTGTTTAGAAAGGTTTGAGGAAAAAAGTAAATGTGCAGTCTCTCCTACTTAACAAAATTAAGACTAATTGTAAAGTAAAAGCACATACAAGTAGAGGAAAGTGCAGAGGAAAGTGCAAATGTAACTGGCAGTATGAGAAAGAAACACTAAAACTATCACCAAAAGTGTTGCAAGAATGGAAATGAAGCTGAACTATGAAGAAACCTTGTACATAGTTCAAACTCTGTGAAGGTGACATTTTGAAATTGCTATATGGGGAGACCGATTTAGCATGTAGGCACTGTTTATGTTCCCTGGAAGAGCCATTTCATCTAATTTTAGAACCAGTTCCAATGCCTATTTTGTGTGTTTTTGAGTCATGTATGTAGGCACGTACCTGTTGCAATCACTAGTCTTATGAAATATCTAAAGATAAGCAGAAATTTGAAGGCTTCCACTGTGAAAAAGGTTAAGGCTCACTGGTGCTTAAGTCTTTTGGATGATCATTTTGTTCTTCCAAACATGTATGAAACGCACAAATTGCATGACGTTCAAGAACGCACCAAATTGATTTAATCTTTTTCCGTCGCGTTGCGCTATGCAGTACAAATACAATTAATTTCAATGCCTTGATAGAGATATATTTAAAAAATCATAAACTAAATATAAATATAAATTTGATATCGATATAGACCGACCACAGGGCACAAACAAGTTGTGTATTATTACCTTCAGAATTTATCATCACTGTACCTTTAATCCAGATTGTACATATCATATTGATGTAATAGCATAACAGTATCAATAACTTAAAGCAGTATAATTGTACAATTTTGAGATATAAAATTATCGTAACTTCCATGGCAGTTTGACCGTTACAGCTTTAACAAATGAACCCAAGTCTGCATTTGCAAAAACAAATTTCGCCTTTTAGCACAAACTATGGTTAGGACTGTATTTGATAATAATAATTAAAGTTAAATATCAGACAAGTTTCGGTTTAAGTAGACAACAACACATCCCTCGCTACAGGGCCCTGACTGAAAAGTCATGATGTTGAGAACGCCGGAGGCTAACAACAAAGGAAAAAAAACAAAGAGAGAAACTTCGTGGTCTTACCTGATATCCACAGTGATACTGTCAACAGTGTCCATGCCAGTGGCTGCTGGATCATTTTGTCTGGTCGCCAGTGTGTTTACGTGTGTATGTGTGTATCTTGAGTGGTAGCTGGGGAACGGTGCTGATACTTTCTTTTCTTGCTATCTATCTGTCAGAGATGATGGGAGGAACTGAGCTGACAGGGCCCTGAGTCGACAGGGTAACACCCCAATGAGACACACACAGGACCTATCAGGGTGGGCCATGCACCAGCCAAGGGACTTAAACACACACACACACACACACACACACACAAACACACACACACACACACACACACACACACACACACTCACTCTTACACATTGCTGATGAAATTACTTAATTTGAAATGTGTATAAAACATAACAGACATCTGGCAAAAAGGGTAACATATAAAGGATAAAAAGACATTCTGGACTGCATTTACGCAACAAATAACAATTGTGTTTTCACCTCAGAGATGCGGGTTGTTAAAGGAGAAGATGCAGTTCAAAATACATGACATACATACAGTGATCATGACAAACATCTGAAAACATGTGGTGATGTTTCATCAGAGCTGACATGATACCACATATCGAGCAATAAAAAACTTGTATATTCAAAGAGCAGGAGTTTGCAGTGCTGTGGTCTCTGCCCAGGTGCATGACCTAGAGCTCAGCAGACTCCTACATACGCAGCTTCACGCCTCACTGCAGAGCACGGTGAGGGAATACCAATGCACGGAGCCTAAACTTTAGGTATTAACTGGAAACGAAGGATCAGTGATACAAACCCTGATCCACAACTCTGTAGATTATTATTAAACATTCATTGGTGTGTATAAAGCTTCTGTAGTTCTTTCTTATGACTTACTTCTTTAACTTTGGATAAAGTACGGGGTATAAAGTGTGTCAAGACACACATTCGGAAAGCACTAAGACAAAACCCTGTGAGATTTGTGCATGAGAAACTGACACAAAGCAATTTTGCAAAACAAATCATATGAATTCTGAATATTCTTACCTGCCTTCTGTGAAAAGGTAAATTTGTTTCAATTCAATCAGGAAAAATTGAGTGAAATCAACCATTCTCAATTATTTTAACAAAATGAATGTTTTGATATTTAGTATGAATTTTTTCTGCCCTCTGAATTTCCCCAGTTGACAATGAATTGTCCCCAACTCATTTCTTTCTTCTGTCATACGAAGGCTTAAATCATTAAAAGAACAAATTGAGACATTTACTTTCTAAATGTCCAAATAACATAGAAGATCCTTTCTGCACAAATCAATTGAAGACCCCCGGCTGTAAAAGGTAGCAAACTGTCATTCTGTCCTAAGTGAACATGAAGACGACAGACTGATTGGTACATCAGACACGATGCATGAAAAGAAGACAGCAAAGGTTCAGTTTCATCACTGATTAATTTGTCAGCCAATTAGTGAATCATTTAGTCTATAAAATGTAAGAAAATTAAGAGCCTACTTGACGTCTTTGCCAAATATCAGTCCAATACCCAAAGGTACTTCATTTATGGTGATATAAAACAGAGAGAAACAGCAAATCCTTACATTTCCAAAGCTGGAACTAATGAATGTTTGGCATTTTTGCTTAATGAAACAAATTAATTCAAAACTGTTGTCAATTAATTTTCTAGTTGTTTTAGTATGAAATTTCACAATGAATAGTTTTGGATTGTTGAATTTAGTGGGTATTCCAAACACTAAGGCTGACAAGACACACTGCAGTCTATTCATCAACCCCAAATCATACCTACAGACTCTCCGAGTGATATTGCCATTTATGAGCAACCGTGNTGTGTGTGTGTGAAAGGTTAGGGTGCAGAACGGTCTGGCGGGGGTCTTAAAGTGAGAGGATGTGGGCACACTATAGCTCTACGGGGGTCGAAGACTCGAGCGAGACAGGGAAGGAGACCACAGGATTCTTTGAAAACAGGAGATCTCAGGGGGCTTCAGAGCTGTTCTATACACATCGCTGAGCTGTAAAGTCTTTGTTGGTCTCTCTGCTCCGACGCTTTAAGTCAAAAGCCGCCTGCTGAGAAGTTTGCCTCTCATGTCATTTCTCTCCTCTCATCAGCGAATGTTGTTAAGTTCAGTATTTTCAGACAAGACACTTATATCCATATTACGTTTGGTAATATTTGGTTCGTTTGGGTCTCATTAGCAGTGCTTTAAACAAATATTATTTCAGCTTTTCATCTTACAGCCTCCAGGACTTCTGGAGCAGGCTATTTCAACTGCTCTGTCACTTCTCTCATCCACATTTTTCCTTTGCTATCAACACTGGTACCTTGAGCAATAATCAGGCTGACATCTAAGCCTCTTCAGCAATTATTTAACTTTAACACACACTAGCAAGCTGTTTCATGTTCATGTTTTTGATTTGCAACGTTGCTTCTCGTGTTCTAACAAGCCACACAATGTGCACCACTCTGCTCTCGGGATCCTAATGCGATCGAACGAACCAAGCAAATGCCAGACTTCAAATGTCCATATACTGTACCTCAAAAACTTCTTAAACAAACAAGTAACGTAGAAGAAACAGGACTTTCTTTTAAGGATATTTAATCTCTGGGTCAGTTTGAGCATGTTTCTGGCATCATGAGTAGTTTGTAAATATGAGATCCCGCTTTAGTCTGTTCTCAAAGAACATAGGCCCTCATTTGTCAGTCTAACGTAGAAACCAGCGCAGATCCTAGTGCAGAAATCATCTTACCACAGGGTTCACGTGTGATTCATGAAACGTTCGTATCTCGCCAATCCCAGCGTAAGAATGATCGGATGTTGATAAATGTGGCGGCTGAAAACAATCATCATTTAAATATCACGGCCCTATATATTCTCTGTTTAGACGCCTCGCCCCTAGAGTTTACGACAGAGAGAAACGTAATCCAGCTAAGAAGAGAAACTCCTCCGACCTGGAGATGGAAACGCTAACGTCACAAGTTCAATTAAACCAACTAGTTTTATTTGGCAGCCTGAAAAGTGGCATCAAAGGAAGTCAGAATGGCCTTAGCGACTCAGCCAGATTTACCATGCTGCACCGCAAGTCCACGCTCACTCGAAAACTTGCGTACACGAGTTAAGACTTGACGTGAGATTTGATCGTAGCCTCCGCTCACGTCCATATTGATAAATGCCGAGCTTTGCGTGGAAATGACCGTACGCCCAGTTTTCTGTCGTACGTTCATTTCGTAAATGAGGGCCATAGTGTCTGCAAGCCTAAAACCCTTATTCTAGAAATCTAGTCTTAAACAAAGCCAAACTCGTCCATTGCGTATTTGCATAGCACTTCACAAACCACCTAGTTGATATTAAAAAAATGGAACTCAAAAACAGAGTTGTGTAAGGACAACTAAGGTGCTTTTTTAGTAATAAGTATGCTGCGCCAAAAAGATCAAACAGAGGCTCTTCCAGCCTAGGTATTTAGACAAGTTTAGACACTAAAGGACCTATTTAAAACAACAATGCTGTTTTGAGTGGATCCTTGTGAGTCAAGAGGATGGTTGGAAATTGGAATTAATTGCAACTACTTTACTTTGCCTCTTTTCAGTCACCTTAAGTACCATAAACTGCCTCTGTTCAGTTCATCACAGACTACAACTGAACATGATTTCTGAAGTTTGTAGAGAGCTGTCCTCATTTTGCACCTGTCTGACCCCAAACACTTTATGTGCTGTTAGGTTGTGCAAATACATCCATAACACATGCACACACAGACAATGCACTGTAGGCTAGGGCAATGTCTCAGCACTCTCCTGTTTTTTTAAATATTTTGTGTGCTGCAGTGTGTGAAACAGGCACAGAATCATTCCATTATATCTGACATGCGCTGAACCTCTCTCCATCTCTAATAGCCTTCTTTCAGCCTACGTGCCTCTGAGTGAAAGCATAGAGCGTCAAAAGAAATGAAATGACTAAGCTTCTGACATCTACAGGCTTTAATTTGCTTTACTGATGCTCTGAATGAAGCTCAACAGCGCCAACCACAGGCTGCTAAAGGGATCACAATCTATCAAATCCTTGCCAGAAACACAGGACTTCTTGATCATCTCAAATGATAGGCAAGAAAATAAAACATCTTAAATATTACACCAATTAATAACAATGTGCAAATTAATTCAATCAAAGAAATGATAGTGTCATAATGAAAAATAAAGCTATTATAGTTGTGGATACGTGTGAGAAACACCTCCAAACTCACTGCAATGAGAGGAATTCATTCATTCCTTACAAACACAAATTGACTAAACATGGCTAGCCAGCTAGCACACCTATGGAGAACAACACTGTCAGAGAAGTCAGAGCAGAGAGTGAAAACTGCTTTGTTAAGGCTATAAAGATTATTTCAATATACACAGTTTTTGACAGAACAATGTCATGTTCTTGATAACTTCATGTTTTGCCTAAGTGACAGCAGTTCAAAACGCAGAGTTAAACTGGGCCTCTTGAGTTTAACAACCCAGAATGGAGTCATCCCACAGCTTCTCCTCCTCTGTCCTAGTGTCTACTTTCTCTTTAGTTTTCTTCTTCTCTTTCCTGTATTTGGGTTTGGCTGGCTCATCCTGTCCACCACACCCCTGCTCAACAATTTCGGCCTGAATATGCACTTCAGTTGCTTTTCTATTGTCTATCACGTCCTCTGGCATTAAACTGTCCATCACCCTTTCCCCTCCTTCCGCCTCAAAGTCCTCCTCCCGGGATTTCTTTTCTCGTCTTCTCCGCTTGCCATGATTTTTTCGCTTTTTTCTCCTCCTCTCTTCCTCTGACTCTCCAGATTCCCCTCTTCTCCTCTCCTCTGATGCATTATTTCTTTCTCTCCTCGGCCGCTTCCTCCTCTTCTCCTCCTTGTCCGAATCCTCATCTCTCGCCCTCCTGTCTCTCTCCCTCCTGGATCTTCTAGTCCTCGTCTTTTCTCGTTCTCTGTCGTCACTGTCGCTTGTGCTACTGCCATAGGAGGAGGAATTTGAGGAGGAGTAAGATGATGAGGTAATATATGAGGAGGAGCTCGACTGCTTCCTGCGCCTCCTTCTCTTTACGGGCCGGCCAGTGAACAGTGGAGAGCCTGAGCCTGGGAGGACTGGAGGAGGGCAGCTGTAATCCCAGCCATGGGGTGGCCAGGGAGGGCCCAGATATGGAGGATGCCACCCTTCAAGGGGGTTGTAAGAACCAAGGCGGGAGTGATGAGGAGGGTTAGCGGTGGGAGGGAAGTTGGGCATAGGTTGGTGCACTTCTATGATGTCCCCCTGGTTTAATACTTCCTCCTCTTCTTCATCGTCCTCATCCTCCTTTTGTGAGTCACCCTGAGGGGGGGCTTGACTGGTCTTGGGGGTGATTCCACGAGCCTTCTGAACCTGAATGTAATCTGACAACTCATCTGCAAATGTGCTGTAGACTTTTTGTTGGGATTTGCACAGGTCAATGACCTTCTTCTCCCTGGTAAAGAACATGAAAACAGGAATTACATTGTTATTCAACTGGGTAATAAATGTTGACGTCACACTGAAGCCCCATTGAGTGTTCTTCTTACCACTAGAGAGCAGAAAAACAAACTTAAAGAAACAGAGTTTGTAATACCATCAGCTTATCAAGAGCCTAAGGTTAACTTAACAAGCCAAACCATTCCCTGCTTGCATCCAGCAGACACAGAGCAAGACGACCTTCCAATGAGGTTGTTTGTATGATAAAAACAGGGGTAGTTTGCATACTAAAAAAAACCATGATACAACGTTTTGACCTTCAAGGTCTTCATCAGGCAAGCATTAATTATCACATGAAGCTTGCAATATTCAGTGAGTGCACTAACTGTCATTTTTTTTCTTATGCTTCTTTTGTCCTGCACCTGCACCCGAACTTGGGTTGGTTGTGCACAATACCCACGTCCTTTGTGTATGTAAGACAGCCATGAGACACAATTAATATATGGGCTGAAAAACAAAACATGAGCTAAAAGCTGCACAGAGCTGCAGAGGTTGGGTGATAATATTCATCTGATTCAGATTATCAAAGAAATCACTTAATGGAGCTTTAATGTTGCCAAAGGCAAGTTGAAGTGCAGTGTAGCAAAGATTAAATTTTAAATGCAGTATAAATGACACTGGACAGACAATTCTTGATCTTACCTAATCTGGTGTTTGTTTCCCTGCATGTGGGCCTGGTACATCTCCACAGAGTTAAATTGCACACTACACATCTGACACATCAGGGAGTTGGCTGTAGACAACACAAAGTGGGCGAGGTGGGAAACATGGCATAAATGATCAAATAACGGCTTATAGATTCTAGTTTCTAGTGAGTTTCTATATCAAGTCAAAATAATATTTGTTTAACATTTGGAAGTCAGTCTTCTCTACAAAGAGATGTTATACAGCCTACAATTGGAAACAAAAATTAAGAAAACTTCATGAGAGCTAAGGTTAACATTGCGTGCAACAACTGCAAACTATCACTAATTTAACTCTGCTGTTATTATTCAACATAACCACAGTTAGACTAACTGCCTCTTGTTAACACCACTTTATTGTCAGAAGGTTATCAAGCTAACACCTACCTGCTAATCCCCTACCTACCTGCTACCTCTGAGGGGATGAAATGTTCATGGCTGAGGGGATTAGCCGTTTCAAATTATCAGTATTTCCTGATGGTTTCTGTGTTGGTGTCGGGCTGTCATGCTGTTGCCAGCTTCTACTGATTTTATTTGTCGCCTTGAAACTTAGATCGATTGAAGGATACTGGCATATAGTGTGTCTAACAAAGGAAAAATGTGCCTCAAGAAATATTTTTCTTCACATCAATATTGCCTCTTAAAATACACTCAATATCGTAATGTGCAACTGTGCAATTTTGATATAAATCCTGCAGGATCTGATGCCCTTTGTATTATATTGCTTTGCTGAGAGGCAGAACCCTGTGTTACCTTCTTGCACATCATCTCCGAGCTCTTTGAGCAGATCCTGTCTGGCCTGATTCCTCTGGTGTTTGCGTCCATTATAATGCTGGAGAGCCATTTGGGGATTATTGAAGGAAGCAGCACACAGGGCACAGTACTTGTCAGGGTCCTGTAGATCAACCTCTGTGCTGGGGGTAGTTGTGGTGGCAGTTGGGTCCAGAAGATGCTCCATACCACCCTCCGGGGCTGATTTCTGGTCAGCATCATCAGAATCCCGAGCCAGACTTGGTAAAGTATGTACCTCTGTGTATTTTTCTATAACTGCAACGAGAAACGATCGATTTAAGTTAATTTGTGTTTGACCTTCTGAACCTAAGCTGAACTTGAGCAGTTAGTTGAATCACGCTGTCAACACAGTTTACTGTTTATCTGTAAATATTGAGTTTCAGATCACTATAATACTTTTACATCACACAACCCACACTTGCCTGAGGGCTGAAGACCTTGTTTCCGAAGATTTTTTGTATGGACTTTGCCTTCATAGTGTGATCTTGCTACCACGTGGGAACTAAACACCATGTTACACAGCTCACAGAAACGGTCCTTATCAGTAGTCATGGCCCGCTTTAAAAAAACAAAACAAAAAACAGGCATAAAACTGGCGTGTCAAGACACAGATATTTGATTCCTGACATAGTATGTAACTAAAAACAATGAATAAAGAAGAAAATAAAAATGATGTCTTAGACCATCTCAAGTTCTACCACATCTTGAGAAAGATATCATTAGGGCACTAAAGCTACGACTCTTTGACTCCTTACTGTTTCAGCATTATGGTTTATGTTCATTCTGCTGTTACACTCATTGTTCGATGTTACAGATTAAGATTTACACTAAATGAATAAAGAGTAAAATCTCTAAACGAGCGCTAACCTGGGGTCCTGTTGACTCTTTGTTCATCTTCTCAGCTCTCTTGGCCTGCAGGTACACCCTGAGTTTCTGAGCATGCTTCTTTCCCTGCAGTTGGGGGATGCGGGAGAGATTATTATAAAGGCTCCGATCTTGTGAGGTCAATAAAACTGTACCACAGCTCCATGAGCAGTGCCTGGAAAGTAGCACACACCTCATAGTGGGACAGCCTCTGAGACTCAAAGAGCAGCACAGCCTCACACACATGGCAGTAGTCGTCAGTGAGGAGACCCCTTAGTAGCTCCTCTTCACTCTTGTCTCCTGTGTGGCGGAATATACTGTCACCGTTACAATTAAGCCACAGTGAATAAAGTGGAAGATTATTTAGGCATGATAATATCACTAAAGCTCTGTGCAATAGCTATACTTAAAAGAATCCGACTGTTGCTCTTGTGTCTCCACATTGGTTGTTTTTGATAAATATGGAGAAAAATTAGAAGCTGTGAAATTAAATGCTAATTCGTACAATTTTCATTGTCTGAATGTGATACAGGTCTCATCCAACATTCAAAATTATTCTGTATTTGTAGGCCAGGAAGTCTGCAGAGCACAAGACAAGTGAGAAAAACAGCCTTTCCTGCAATACATACTGTAACAACTTCCTGTACAATGCAGTAGCTCATCTTAGAGGAAATTTATAAATTTTACTTAATTCCACACACATCCAAGATGCACCCACCCCTTTAGGTTTCATTGGGACAGTCGTAAACTAGAGGTCATTCCATCATTAAAATGCCTACTTGAATTATTCCCACTCAACATTAACCTCTTACAGTGCTACACAGAAATACCTCTAAAACACTTGTAGCGTATATTGCTACCATGTGGGAAAATCCAGGTTTCATGCTTGACTGCATTAATTGTGCTTGTCCAATGACTGATACATATTCATTTTTCACTGCACTCATGCAGCCTTTGAATGAAGGCGGTCAGCCACATTGTCCTGATAGCATCAATAAAGTATATCGTGATCTGCTCATTTTCACTTGAAACCTGATTATTTAGCACTGAAAATGTGCAACATCTTCTAACAACACTGTGGATGAGTATTATTCATAATAGCTCAACTGTTTGGGCAAAGATTTGGTTATGAGTGTGGCTATTTTTCCAAAACGGTGAATAAACAGTTTGTGAAGTGTGTGAGTTTCATTTTTAGAGATTCTATTAAAATGACAACAATAAATGGGAAATTAGGTATTACTGTAAAAATCTATTTCTTTAAGTCCTTGCTGTCAATAATTAATACATCTAGATAATTTAACAATGACATTGTATGTTGTATGGTTTGATACGGTATGCTGTATTGAGCTATTCATAGGACATGACTGATAAATATGCTTTTATGAATGGTGGTGACTGAGACTGAAAATGTTTAACCAGAGCTGATATGATTAGTCGATTACTCAATTAGACAGTTGACAAAAAAAATACTGATTACTGATTTTAAATCGATTACCTTAATATTAATTCATGGAGTAAAAATACTTGTTAATTCAACATTTATGTTTATATTGATCGCCTGTCACTGATAAATCCCTGGCCAATCAAATGATCAAAAATAACTGTTATGCTAATCAATACAAAAAATGACCATTGCAGCCCTGTCAAATGCAAAATTGAGGTTAAGAAAAATAAGTCATTGGAATTAAGGACCATGGAAAATTTTCAAAATGTGTCGAGTCTCAATACATCCTACATAGTGTGCTGGCAGAATTTTAACTTACCAACTTGTAGTATATAATGCAATAAGACAATTATACACAAAAATACAGCATTTCCTTCTGTATCTATGCAAAATAAACTGCCACGAGTAAAACAATATAGATACTGCCTGAAATATGCATGTCTGCTAATACATTTCAAATATTGTACTTACCAAATGATAATCACAGTAGCAGTTAACAAGAGAACAGAGATTGAAGGAACTGTATCTCAAAGTATGTGTACAATGTTTGAATAGGAGAGAATATTTTCTATTAACACCCTTATCTTGAGAGCATTTTCTATTCTACAGGTGAGCGAGGCCACCAAGTGAGGGACAGATGGACGTTTTTAAAGTTAGGCTGAATGACACTTCAGGTCAGGTCTGAGATCTTTTAAACTCACTCCAACCTGAAAATACTATATCTTTTTACACAACTACATTTTACTCTGTAAATTCTCCCAATAGCTAGAGTTCTCCTTCACTGCATTGCGGTCCATTGCTTTGACTGATTCTTCAGTATTAACCAGGTTACTATCCAGCCAGAGGATAAAAATAATGTCACCCACTGCATGTTATTAAGTTATTTGGTGGCCTCCGCTACCAAAACGTGTTACCTCCCCAACCAGCTAACCTTCACCGCTGGTATGCGGCTAATTTAAATATTCAAAAGACTGTTTGTGTTGGGGACTGAGTTTGCGGACACGAACTCTTAGCTCGCAAGAAAATTAGCAACTGGCCAACAACTTCCGGACCTGGGAAAACGATCAACCTCTTAACTTGGTATGATTTCACTATTAGGCTAGTTTAAGGATTAAAACAGTGTTTTGGTGGGCGATACTTTTTAAGACTCATGTACGCACGGACCGGTATAAAACACTGTGCCACTCCTAACGCCATAGCATATTTAGCTAAGGAGCTAGCTAGCTCACTCGATTGTTGAGCTGGCTAGCCAGTTAGCTAAAAGCTAACGTTGGCTCGGCAGGTTATGACGCCGTACGGCTGAATTTGCATGTTCTAGACAAAACTCACCTTCAACCTGGGTACTATCTGTTTTAGTGTTTATTACTTTGTCAGCATCTGTGGCAGAAGCCGCGTTAGGGGTACTAGCAGTGTTATTTTGAGCGTCTGACTCCGCAAGAAGCGGAGTGCAGACACTTCTGTCGTCCATCTTTTTCCCTAGCTGTTTGGAGCATGCGCAGTGACGTCGTAGTACTAATGGCGTTTGCTTTGAAGGGATAATACATATATGTGTGTATATGTACACAATATTATATATTAATATCTTAATGTCATATAATGATAATTCGCCCAAATCAGACTCAGCCTATAACTTTACTGGGTTGATTTTCAAATATGTTTGATGACATGTACTGCACCTCAAACCTCTTTTCCTGAACATGTGTTGGAATTTTGTACATTTTTAAGAAGGTTTATTTAACCCTTGTTGAACTGTGGCCTCCCCATGAAAAAACAAACTGAAAAATTAGTAAAATATATTAAAAAGACAAATACATTTCAAATTAAAACAAAAATAACATATGTCATATCCTTTTTTTCTTCCAATTTCCGGTGTAGTTTTTTTGAGTTTTTGTCAATAGGCCTTTTTTATTTGTTCTATTCAAGTGTCCCAGTAAGCCATGACCGCGAGCCAGCACGCACAATACCAGGACCCTGAAACTGAATTAGCTAAAATTCAGTCATCATACATTTTGTTTTGTTTTGTTTTTGCTGTGTCTACAACATCTAAGATTCCTGCTTTTTTTAACTCAACATTTACTATTCACACTTTATGCCATAGACAATTCTGGACACCACAAATGAAAGTTAATATCAAAATAGATACTTTATTATGGGACATTATCATTTCAACATTTGTTTGCCACAGGGAAGATCCATGTAATGCTGGAAAACAAATTTACTGACAAATATAACAAATGGGCGAGATCAGAGATAGAGATGTAGTGGATGAACATAAAGTTGTTTCACATCAAGATGAAGATTGATGAAGAGGGTCACTAGGAAAGCAGTGGAGGGTGGAAAGCTGTCACTTTCTCTTCTGGAGCTCTCTGGCTAAGGCATCCAACTGTGGAGAAAGATATGATACAACATGAGAGTCAGACACACAACACTCAATACACTTAATGTACAGCTATAGTACAACTTTTTGTTGTTATGTCCAGTGTATGAGGGACATTATATCAACAGGGTGGCATCTGTGTACACTGGATAGAGTACCGTTAGTTCACTTACAAGAATGTTTCTCAGAATATTCCTCCTCTGGGGTCTCAAGTAGCTGCATTCTCCTGCCTCACAAAGCTTAATCTCCTCTGAAATCTGAGAGTCAGAGAGAGTGAGATGCAGAGTATGAAAGAAGAGTAAAGAGGTAGAGAATATCTTAATTTTCAACAGGAAATGCTCAGTGATTGAGAAAACCATGCACGCAGGCACACAAACACTGACCCTGACCTCTGATGTGCCGAAAGAGTCCAGCTCTCTCTTGCCTCCGGGGTACCAGCCATGGGACCAGTGCTGGGCGTTGGACAGCTGAGCCCCCACACACAGAAGCAGCCCAAGAAGCAAAACCAGCCGAGATACACACATGATATTCCCACCTAAGGGCAAAGATGGACACTTAATTAGCTCTGACTATAAGAGGTTATTATCTTTGATCCTTTGGTATGTGATTTAGAAAATCTAAACAAATTGCAAAGTATTTAAATAATGATGTAAATTAGTTCAAATTTGAATTAGTTTTTGTGTAGCAGAAAGTTTGAACTAAATTTGAAAAGGCATCCTTGATTTAGCTTTTCCTGCAATAAAAGCTCAACAGACTAGACCATAATGTATTTAGAAAAGAGGTGGTCACCAGAAAGCTCTAATATTTTGCAATAATATTAAGACACTCGGGCTAAGACACAATAATGCTATGAGTTTTAATATTTGGACTGAATTATTTTACTGCAATTTTGCATTTTTGCTAAATAGTTTTTAGTAATTTGACTGTAGTTAAAATTTTAAATGCTTGCCCTCAGTCAGCCAAACATGTCCAAACACATTGTTGCAGTTGGAACAACACTGTTACATGCATGGAACATCATTTTAGGGATTTTCATCATTTATTGCATTTTAGAGTAGAGTTCTCAGGCCAACTAACAAGCCTGAAATATCAAATCTGGAGTCAGTTTAGCCTGAGAGACAAGTTTCTGGTAATAATAGTCACCTTTTATTAAAGCTGGGTCTCCAACAGCATTTACAATAACATTTATTCTTATATTAACATGTATATTTTAGACAGAGTACAGTAAAGCTATGTTGAAGTGTAAATAAGCGTCCTTACCTTAGTCTCAACTCTCGCAACTTTATCACTGCAGGTGTCCCTCAACGCCCCGCCAGAAGCTCACTCTGCTTGCTCTTTGGTTGGTCAGTTACTAAAGGTACCTCACAGCACAGATTCACAAGTGTATCACTGTAGAGATTCTCTTCAGCCTCCTCCTCATTCTCAATATATGTACCAGTCTAAAAGGCCCCCCTCCCAACGCACATTTCCATAATCATTCCCCAATTGCCCCACCCATCACTGACCCCCTTGGTCCCTCTGTTCCCAGCGGTGAATTGAACGGTCACTGGGGGACAAGAGGTCATGAGGTCCAGAAGACATGGCCACTTCCAATTATCGCCTGCAAACAGCACCGACACCCCTGGGATGCTCATCAGCCCACATGCATCACCCATATCCACTTCCAAATACTGTCACTCTGGCTGAAGAACAGATTTAAGTCATTCCATTGACAGATTAATGACAAACAGCATCATTCATTCATACTTTTTCAAGCACACTGCAGCACACAGACTTAAGAAAACATCTCAGAAATGGAAAAAGTCTCAAAAGTGCTCCTCACAGCATATAGAGTAGTTCATTTAAACATAACTTATGAAATTTTGTACACAAGAAGAGTTTGGGAGAAGCTTTATATTGTAGCTTGAATGTGTCAATGGGTCCTATAAGTTCTGGCTTCCTTAGTCTCAGCCCTGCCAACAATTATCTTTGACTAATAGTATTTAACCATATTTCTCAGATCAAACAACAGTAGGTCCTTGTCAGAAGGTAAAACTCAATAGTTCCCATTTCCTGTCTTTTATCGCCTGTTTTGACCACAGTGACCCATCACACATCCTCCCTCTAACCTGGATGACCCTTCAGTCAGGGGGCATCTGATGACAGGGGGAACAAACACTGTTGACATCCCTCTCAATTAGAGGAGGAAATGCATTTGCTTTTCAGAGTTTTAGATGCAGAACCAGTTCTTACTCAGGAAGTGACTGACAGCGTGACGTGCTGCTGTTGACTCAGTCTGCCAGCTTTAGCGTTGCGACAC
This sequence comes from Oplegnathus fasciatus, assembly GCA_003416845.1. Classification (NCBI taxonomy): domain Eukaryota; kingdom Metazoa; phylum Chordata; class Actinopteri; order Centrarchiformes; family Oplegnathidae; genus Oplegnathus; species Oplegnathus fasciatus. Next base: position 2,374,449 of record NTHP01000033.1, read on the forward strand.
AGGGCTGTTTGGTGCAAGGGATTGGTTGAAGCAAGATGACTCCAAGATGCGTCACTGATGAGACATGATCCCTGTTTCCAGACTCACCTGTCAATGTGAAGCAATGGCAAATACCTTCTCAGAAGTCTGTGAATGAACAGGTTTAACTAATGGGTGGCTAGATTTTTATTTGCCAATTTGTTTTCTCCACCACACATTCAAGAGATGCAAACCAAATCATGTTAACAGTGCAGCTCTGACCATCCTGTCACCTTTTATTTTGTCCTAAGTTTTGACAGCATTAATTCAACTTAACTGATTTTATGCTGCTGAAATACAAAAACATTTCTTGAATTTCTTCAAACTTACATACACCGGGATGAACCTCCTGCTGATATGCATGTTGAATAACCCTCTTTTGATTTGCTCATCACAGACCAACAGTAAAAGCTTTGTCACTAAATAGTGTATTAATGCATGAATAAACCAGCGGATCAAAGTTTTTCCTGATCCTCAATCATTCCACCTTAAAGGGGTACTCCAGCGATTTAGCACTTTCATAAAGTTTAGGGACTCACCAGAGACAGATTAAAAACAGAATAGTCAAAATCAAAGCAGCAGATGCAGAGATATCCAGACTTTGAGTTTCTAGTATGAGTCAAGCTCCAAAATCACTGGATCCTACATTTCCCTTAATGCAATTTGATATCCTGTTTTTCATATACCCTCTCTGCCTCCTAAATGCTCAGTTCTGTTTCTTCACTTTGTAAATGCAGACTTTGTGTTAAAGAATTTAAGTCTCAAGCCCAAGTTGAGATTTATACTATAGAAAGGCCTCCACAGCCACAGAAGACATACAACTGGCTGAGTAATAGTCCTTGTGACGAGTAAACTGAACTTTATGTGTAAAATCAGTGTAAAATTAAGTCATCACATTGTTTAGGATTATATCATTATGGATATCTTCCCATCTCTCGATCTATAATTAGGAATTTCACGTCAGTGTTACTGAGTTGGTAGACTGCTGCTCAACTCAAAGAACCCAAAGGACCTGCAAGTAAATAATATCAGGTTCATTCATGAGCGACACTACCTTAATGCAAACCTAATGTGTCCTAAAATGTATTCCAGGTATTACTGTCCAACAGGAACCCTCAGTGATTCCCCGGTTAATTATTTATTGGTACAAAAAGCACATTAATATTTAATTGGGGGTGAAGGGTTGAACACTGATTGAAAACCCTTCAAGAGCAACACTCAGGGGGACTACCTGATCTTACATGAACGTACATGAACGATTGGCAATTATTTTGCACCCCTGTACCATTAGTCTTCATTGAGAAGTGAGCTGTAATGAGCATCAGGTTGTCCTTGCTTGAAACGACCAAAAACATTGCATGGATGCATCTGAGTTGTCTGACACGTGACGTAACTGCGTAACATTACATTTAAAGACATAATAAATGCAGACAAATGATAAAATCTCAAGCACTTTATTAGGTTTGAACAGTATCTTGCTTAGAAAGGCCATTTGGCATTATATAATTATATATAATTTTATCATATATATAATTATATATACATATATTCAAATGTTGAATAACAAAACACTAGAAACAAACATAGGCAAATTAAAAAATAGGATTTCCTTAAGACAATTATACCAAATTAAGAATGGCCAGAACAAAACATCTCCAATACATTTCAAAATGGTCCCGATACAGTTCAATATACATCTTTAAAAAAAAAAAAGAAGGGGGGGATAAAATAAGCAAGGCAGCAGACAGGAATGAAATATAAATAACCTTACATTATGTACAAAGGGGAGTGGGCTGTGACCACTGGGAAGAAATGGTCCTAGAACAAAGGTGAAAGAGGAAAAGGAAGCGATAAGTGGACAGCAGTGAGTGGATAGGAGACATAAAGGACATATAAAGGTGAAGAGAAGAAGAGCGAAGTTGGACTCGAGTCTTCCTCCAGTCTAACACTCAAGAAATGGAGACGTATTTTAATTCTCTGGGGCATTCAAAATGCTCCACTGGGGCAAAGCTCCAGGAACAAAGGGATATAAAATTGTTTGTTGTGGGAAAAATTTATGAATCTTTGTTGAACATTTGGGTACCCACAATTGATTACTTGTCATGGATCCCACATTTAAGTGATATGGAATGAAATGAAGCCATTAAATCAAGATGGAATTTAATTAAAAAGTGACCTCAATGTTAGTTTGATCTGCACAATCAAGCAATCTATGTATGTGCGACTAGAGGGAATGTGAAAGGAAGGATGACTGACCCAGTCTTGGTTTTGGCCCTGTTGGTTTGTCATACAAAGAGGTTTGTCTTCGGCCTGCAGGTGACAGTTGAGGAAACACATGCGAGTTGGGAAAATGCAAAGGACTTTAGGGTGACAACGGTCCCAACACATATTGCATGTAAAGTTTTTTGGGGGGAAAACCTACCAGTGAGGCACTTTTTTTGAAGTTCACTATAATAGCAAAATAGTGGGTCTCATGGGTTGGCACAGTGTCATGTTTTGCTGTCAAATTGCAGTGAGACAAAGTGATCGCATGATCCAAACACACACAATAAACCCATGTAAGGTAAGCACAGACAGAGTAGCCAAACAAAAAGGGTCCCCTCCTCTATTAATTCAAGACCCAATGAGTGACAAAGCAACTAAATGAAGAACATAATGGCACCTAACTAATAGTGCGGGCACTTGTGATGCTTTGGAACGAAAGAAGACCTGAAATGACAATGACGATGCACAAACAGCCAACAACTTCAGTGACTGGTCAATCAAAAATATCTGCTACTTTAAGTCCCTACAAGGGCCTCACAGAAGGCTTACCCAGGGGCTTTGAGACCTGAAAGAGCTTCTCAAGAGTTCAAATATAGCTCCCACACTCCAATATCAAGGCCATATCATCATTCTGACCTTATCTCTCATTTGGTTCTGTATTTTTAAGGACTTTGCTTTTTGGTGCAAATAGTGCATGAGTGTTCAAACAATCAACGTTGATGCAATCACCCTTCCTGAAAGTTCAGCATGTACTTTTAATGATGTCGACTATCAATAAATTAAATTTGATTGTGCTCCTTCTTTTAATAAAGATAATTACATATGGGAGGGTTAGTGTAATGTATTAGTTTGTGTGATGTAAATTATGTACACGCAGGGGGCTGATTTCAGTTAAAATCTACATTTTAAAAAAGACAGCTTGAAAACTCCTAAAAGAAACAGAATTTCTAATATCATGGCATTAAAATCTATTAAAATCTGGGTGAGGCTTGATATCTGAACACTCCTCTGGTGGGAGTGAAAACCATTTGAACATGGCTCAAGCTGAATTTGTTTCAATTTTTAAATTAAACAATCTTGGCATCAGTCATTTCCTGAGCTGAGCCCTGCGGTTAACTGACATTATTCATATTTTATTACAATCATAAAGGGCATGGCCTCAATTGTGACCTCATCTAAAAAAAAAAAAACCCACTGTAGTTCAAGTCAGAGTGTCCTCACAGGACAGCCATAAAAAATAAAAAAATCATAGCATACATTGCATGGCACACCTCTGCTATTAAAGTAACAATGTATCCATGTTTTGAGGAATATGTTAGCAACAGCATTCGAATAAAAAGAAACATTCTTCGGCATCAGTGTTCGTGGTGGGAAATAAAAGGGGATCGTTCTTTAAAAGAGTGACAGCACAGCGCAGTGATGTGAGACTGATATATATAAAAAAAAAATAAGAAAAGACAGTTCATAATTCAGGCAGACTCAAAGGAAACCCATACAGAAAAGAAATACTGACGTGTGTCTGTAAACGAGAAAAGAAATATGCTGGGTATATAGCATTTGTTGATTTCTATGATGTGATAATGGAGTTACTTGTGATTGTGTCATTTGTGATTTGGCTTGTCAACATGATCAACATCGCTGCAGATACTGTAACAGACCTTAAAATAGAAATCATTTTAGAGATTTTACATTAAAGCTTGACCAATTCTCCTATTCCTGAAATTTTATACTGTATAGGGTAAAAAACAACAACTATATTTCTATATTTATTTTCTACATTCCCAATTTCCTGTCATAGATCAGGAATGTGTTGGCTACAGAAGCTTAGACAGTAAAATAGCTTTCTTGTACTGAATGTCTAAACATGGTTGGTAGAGCGTCTCAGACTCCAGAGCTGCATAACCAAGTGAGTGAAGGACTTTGGCACTTGGCGGATGTCAGACAGCGATGTGAAAACACACCGTGTCTTCTCTGCCAGCTTATGCTCCGGTTCAAACAAACACACACACACGAGCATCTGTGTGTGTCACAGATGCTCAAAAAAACAAAAACAAATGGCTCCTGGTATTTAGTGTGTCTGTTCATGTGTGTGTGACGACCTGAGTCAATGAGCTACATCAGAGATTCTGATCTCCAATCGTGAGTGACCTTCGAACCCCTGCCCCCTGAAAACTTAAAAGGGGAGAAACTGTAAGTGGCTCGATAGATGGAACTAAATCTGTGTGAAGACAAATGGCTCTGCTTGTGTGTGTGTATGTGTGTGTGTCTAGGAGTGAAAACCAGTCCTGGTTTTGTCTGTAAATGTTCAGGGTTCTGCTACCACACATGTTGCTACAGCAAAGCCAAAAATGTTTGAAGTCTCTGTCCCTAAAAAGTAAAAAACAAAAAAACAAAAATCCAAACATCATTACCTTGACTCTGGATTTTTTTTACATTAGCCTCCAAAGCATTAGATTTATATTCATATATATTTATATATTTATATATATATATATACCAATAAAATACATTATAGGTGCCACCCGAAAATGCAGCCAAACTCAAAACTGTGTCTGAAACCAAAGTAATAAGATGCAACACAGTAAGTATATATACATATGAGGGGGAAGAGATGGGAAGCAAAAAGGTGAAGAGCTGTATTAACAAGACCAATATTACAAAATATTCAAGAAGGCATCTCAGTTATTTTCTCTGTCCAACTGCGCTGCCCCGTCCTCCGGGCCGACGCCTCCGTTCCCTTTTCCTCTGGGCAGTTCATCCCATCCACAGATCAAGTTGTGATGAGTCTTT
>NTHP01000033.1:2379565-2392664 GCA_003416845.1 Oplegnathus fasciatus
TGTGTGTGTGTGTGTGTGTGTGTGTGTGTGTGTGTGTGTGTGTTTTTCTGGTGCATGCATATGCTTGTATGAAGTGTATGTGGACATCATTCCATCCATGACAGGTCCCTACTTGAAGTTGGCGTAGTCAGAAAAGGCATCGATATACTCCTGGACCACTTTGTAGCAGAACTCGTACTGCTCCTGAGGAGGGGGAGGGGACAGGAGAAACAGCCATGTCAGTTGGAACTACTAACACCATGATTCTCTGAAATCTGTGACATTTCAGTCACTGAAATCATTGATCCCCGATAAAAACAGCAGTACAATCACGCAGCTGTAGTTTGTTTTTTTTGTAGTATTTATGCATTATGAAAGTTCCTAAAACCTTGTTTTGCATCTAGATGACAGACACAGGAGAATATACACTAAAATGGGGGGAAAACTGTATTTGTAAGATCCAAGCAATTAAACGTATCACTTAAAAAGGATCCCCAGGAAATCCAAACCTCTACAAAAAACCCAACTTGCATTTAGACTTCTTTTCTATCTCCTAAATAACATGAAACCGATTTCTTTCAGGAATAGTTCAACATTTAAGGAAATGCGCTCATTATTTTTCCTGTTGAGAGTTAGATGGGAAGATGGATACCACTCACATGTCTATACAGTAAAATATGTAGCAGCTAGCAAGCTTAGCTTAGCATAAAGACTGGAAACAGGGGGAAACAGCTAGTCTGGCTCTGTCAGACTAGGTGGGATACGTGTCAACTGTTACTTGACTGGGACCAGTAACCTCTACTTGTTGCCTGGTAACTGGTCTTGGCCAAGAAATAGTCCAACACAACCCACATTAACACAGCAAATGTTAATTAGTGAGCTTTAGAGGTGATGGTAAACAGCTTTTGTTAGCATCTGACAGAACCAGGCTAGCTGGTTCCTTGTTTCCAGTCTATATGCTAAGCTAACTGGCTGCTGGCTCCAGTTACATATTTACTGTACAGACATGAGAGTGATATCAATCTTCTCATCTAACTCTCAGCAAGAAAGTGAGTGTGATTCTCAAAATGAAGCTCTTCCTTTAACGCCGCAAACATGCTCCTAGGTATTGTGTCTGCAGCTATTGGTTCCACAGTTTATAACTGTTTAATGACATAAATCCTATTTTCAAACTGGTACCAAAACGTTATCTGTTGCTCCTTGGCTGGAGCCCAATTTGACTGCCATTATTAATGAAAACACCCAAATTGTTGAGATGCTCTGTGCTGACAAACACGCTAACGGCAGTGGTAATAAATTAAGCTTTTGGTTTCTTCATTCAATCTGTTGCTTATTGAGGAAAAAAGCGGCAACATGTGCAGAAGGGAAAGGGTAAATGTGAGGAAAGCAAATGTTGCACTTTTTCAAGCTATCCTTTTTCAAAGATTAACTAGTTGCTTATTGGGCCCTGTGACAAAAGAATAATCAAAAGTCATTCCCTATTTAAAGGTTCAAAAAGCCTCTCACCAGTGTCTGCACCATGTGGGGTCTCTGCAGTCTGAGGCTCTTGACTGTCTGGAAGACATCCAGGATGCCCTCTGCCTTCACCCTCTCCAGGACTGTACTCAACGCACAGAAAGTCCCTGTCCGGCCAGCACCAGCACTGTACACACACGCACAGGCAAAAATGTAAACCTCAATGTAGACACAGCAGTAAGCATGTGCAGAAATAACATACACACAAAAGGCTTTGTTGTGAGTGCACATGTTCAGAGAAGGAGCATTTCTGGGGGCAGTTAAAATGTCAAAAGGAAGAAGAGAACAATTCTTCTGAGTTGTTTTTTCCTGTGATTTAATAGCTGCAACAACTTTCCAGACACACATCAGCGCACCTCACTGCCAGAAGCATTTCCATGTGCAACAGTAATACAAACAATCAGCATAATTATCTTAATGTGAAGTATTTTGTTTCCCGTTTTTTTCTTACACTGCTACATACAGGTTGAAACAGCAACATACTGAGTGAAGAAGGTTGTGTGTGTGTCTTACCTGCAGTGCACAGTGATGGGGTGGTTGCCAGACTGCTGCTGTTGCTTCTGCACCGCAGCAATTATGTTGATCATGCCTTTACCGTCAGTGGGGATGCCCACCTCTGGCCAGCCATGGAAATGGAACTGACGCACCGCTCGAGCCTTGTTCTCCTGGAAAGATGGAGGAGGGCAAAAAGAAGAGATCAGCATATGTTCTGCAGGTAGTATTGCAAGGATTGTTGTATTGTTATATAATCAGAATGAGCTAATCTGGGCCTAGAAAAGCACAATATGAATTGATCATATTCTGTCACCCTCCAGTGTGTTTGAATTTGGAGCTTCTGCTTGTTTCAGTGAGTCCCTTTCTTACCCTGTTGTTGGTGACCAGGAGGTCGCGCACCGTGTAGCTCTCGCTCTCCTCCTCCCTTTTAATCTCGATGGAGATGTCCCCATAGACCACCACTCCATCACTGGGCCAATACTGAGCACACTTTTCCTGCAGGACCCATAATGGAGATGGTCAAATTACCACGCTTAACGACATGTTACCATTCTGAAAATTTCAAGGAAATCTAAAATTTCAATGACATCTAAATCTCTAAATAGTGATTTAATTTCTCTAGATTTCTAAACAGTAATGACAATTAAAGAGAGAAACTAATTGCAATTACATTAATCATTAATTACATGAGTTGAGAAGGAAGCTGACATCAAATCCACCATGTTTGCTGGAAGTAACTGGATTCTAAGCTGACAATTCTGGCCATTAAAGATGACTTCCTGATACGACTGCTCAGCTTCAACAACTCCCAACAGTTACTTTTCCTCTGTTGTAGCATTAAACCATCCAGACAACTTGACCACTAATAATTTATATCACATCTTATTAAAGGTCTGACCAGATATGTTGGAAAACCACTAAAGATCATGTCATTTTACCACTATTATTACCATGTTATACAAGACTGGCGGCATCAAGTTAGCATTGAGTAAATTATCTAATATCAATATTCTATTTTAGCCAGTTATTGACCCGATATCTAATACTAGTGTTTGTATCTGCACGCATCCACACAGACACACACCTGCCCTCTCTCCTCCAGCTCAGTGAGCATGACTATGGAGCAGCTTCTCCACTCCCAGATCATCCTCCAGAAGTCCTCTATGGTGTGCTGCAGGGGGCCCTGGCTCGCCATGTAGGAGTCCTTCTGACGGTAGCCCTGTGACCAGATGGAGGAGATGACAGGAAGTGGTTCCCAGAGGGGGAGGAGGGATGAATGGAGGATACAAAAATACACAGTAGGAGGGAGAGAGGAAAACTTAAGACACCTGATCGATTGCTTGCATTAATGAAATGAAATGATCCACTCTTATCCAGGTGCTTTTTCACTCACATCAATAAAAGAGGCGTTGACGTAGTCGGTGTTCTCCTCTCCTCGTTTGACTGGAATGATCACTCTGTTGAACTCATCTGTTAGAAGGAGAAACATTGACCTTGACTGAAGACAAGCTTTAAGAGTTGACACAGGGACTATGCATCTGCAATTTCATTATGTGCATCATGGCATTTATCACTGTGTGTAGGCACAATAGTACTGTGTAAACCCACAGCTCACGCCTATAACTGCTTCACTCACATGGAATGATCTGTAGGACTCTGTTCTTCTTCATGTTGGCGGGCAGGTTGCCTGTTCTCATCTTGTCATTCTGAATCTTGATGGATGTCAGTTTCTAGAAATGATAAGAATCACAACTTAAGACTCAGGACATCTGCAGATAAAATATATCAGATAAACTTCAGACACCAGTTGTTTTCATCTTACTGGAATGACACCGTTTAGATGCAGAGGTATGATAACTGAGGGGTCAAAGAGAATGACTGTTTCTTTGGAAGAATACAACACACAAACAGACCTTAAATTCAGCCTCCAGACCACTGCAGCCAGCTCCAGGTGAGGGGGCGTAGAGTTTGGCCAGGTGGGACTCCAGAGAGGTCACCTCCAGCTCTGTGTCTCCGTACAGGTAGTGCTCTAACAACGCCTGGAAGATGAACACATACTGCATCTGTGGGAGAGAGAGGAGGTGGAAGTCAAAAATTAATTGCACTAAAAATACTGCATCATGGGAGAGACTTAATCCATGTGGAATTCATGTGAATAGAATAGAATGTATTTTCAGTGGTGTGCCCTGGGTGGAGTGTATCAACTACATCGGACTTACATCAGTCTGGACCATCTGACAGCGCTGGGCTCTGATCCTGGTGACGAAGCCAAACACGTCCACCTTCCTCTCAGCGATCATCATGTCCAACATGGCATCGATCACAATGAAGGTACCTGTCCTCCCCACGCCCGCGCTGACGGACAGAAATACGGCGCGTTGTGAGACGTGTGTGGCACGCAGCCAAAGACACACAACAAAACAGGCAAAAGTAAGTGTCTGCATGCTTTGATCCACTTACCTACAATGGACCACAATGGGCCCGGCATACTGGGGGTTGCAATTCTTCACTTTCTTGAGGAACTTGAGCATGCCAATAGGGGTGAAGGGCACCCCGAAGTCTGGCCAGCTGGTGAAGTGGAACTGGGTGACGAGCCTCTGAGGCTTCTTCCCAGACACATCTCCCACCTGAGACACAAACCAGGTCATAGACCAAGCCACAAAACAATGAGTGTTATCTAGGTTTTTATCTATGTCACTTAACTTAAACGAAAGCATATCCAAAGTTTCAAATCCATTTTTAATCCATTTGCTTCTGCAGTGTAATAGTGCATCCTGATACTTTTTTTAAAGATCTTTGTAGATGCACACTACAACAGTTTTTCTGTTTTTTCTCGTCACGCCAACATGCTTAAATGGGAGGGTAAACACAGAATAAAACAATTACATCCTGGTACTCGCACACTAATAAGATATTACCTGTTGGATGCAGAACTTGCGGATGGTGTAGTCCACCAGAACCATTGTGTCTTCTACAGACACGCGAATGTTCCCGTATGTCCAACAGCCCTGGTCCGGCCAGTACTGGGCACACTTGCACTGAAACACAAGAGAGTGATTTAACAACGGGTACACTCACAAAGCTGTGTGCACAAGGGAATAACAGCCTCAATTTATTTCGGTTGTGGAAAAAAAGCGCGAGAATTCAAATTAGGTTATCCAAATTAATAATAACCTAACTATGTTGTGTCTATGACAGAATGAGTGTAGTGAAAAACCAAAGAGATACTAAGGCAAAGTCATGATTTGAAGACTAGTCATGCTTGCCCCTGGCCATCACATTGGCATTCACACAGGGTTTAAAAAGTGTACTGTTTAACTAACCTTACAGATAAAAAATTAACTTTGCAAATAAAGACATGTTAAACATAAAACCAGTGCAAGAAGCGGTTAAGAGTGATTTTGTTACCTTGTGCTTTTAAACAGGGTTATCCAATCTTTTACATCTCAACTGTGTATGTATATTCTGTACAAAATGCATACGTGTGTCCTTTGAAGCTGTTGTATGATCTTATAAAAACACAGTATATGAACACACACATCCTCATCCTTCCAGCTCCAGTTCTCCTACCTCTTTTCTCTCCTTCAGATTGGTCACCATGACAATGGTGGCTGTGTTCTGCTCCCAGATCATCCGCCAGTAGTCATTTACTGTTTCCTCCTTCGGCCCTGAAAGACCGAGACAGATACAGAAACTCAGGGGACAAGTAATAAGCTAATAATCGGGCAGTTTGTTTGTTAAATAAACTACAGCACAGTTTACAGGCACAAACCTTACCTTGAGCTGCAATAAACTTATTCTTCTCTTGGTAACCCTGCAAAAGAAAGAGGTCAAGAAGAGACGTTAGGATGAGACGAAATAAGAGTCCACCATATTTAGAGCAGAATGTTTTCTATTGAGGAAAAAATGCTGCACTTATACAAACATTTATAAAGGAGGCGTTGATAAAGTCAGAGTCGGGGACTCCCTCCAGAGATGAGAGATGCACCCTGGAGTGATCATCTGAGGGAGAAAGCAGGACCCACAGAGAAGAGAAGGAGGAGCACAGTGAGAGAGGGAATTTTCATGACACATGGTACATTACAAGTTTTCCATCCTGACCACTAAAGAATAACTTTGTAAATCACTTTGTAAGCTGCCTTTAAATCAGCTGTCTGATATTTACTATGATTGAACTGATAAATGTTTCCAAAAGCCTGAAATAGCAGATAAGAACTGAGTGCTGCTTTGTTAATGTCAGTCAGTGTCACAGTGTCAGGGTTCTGTTTTTGCTCACATGGCAGGATGTTGACGTATCTGTTCTTTTCTTTATTCTCTTCCTTGGAAGCAGCGTCGCATGATGCCTGGATGGGGCAGACTGGCAGCGCCTAAATACACAGAAAAAGGCATATTTAGATAACAGGGAGGAAGAGCAGACAGATGAGTATCAGGCTCAAACCTCACCGTGTGACCCTCATTTCCTGTCGGCTTCATCTTTTTGTCTGCTGTGTGTCTACAAATCACTATATCAATACAAATCATCCCGAATGTACTTTGTAAGTGTGCTGCAGCAATAGGCTGATTATCTGACACATGCAGTAAGGTGAGCTCTAAGTCTAATAACATCTTGGAAGCTCCTTCACTTTGCAGATGTTGTGATGGGATGGTTCGCGTCTTCATTAAGTTTCATTCTGAATGAAGTACTTTTCGTTTATTTTGCCCGACTATAGTTGCTAAATGGATGACTGTTGAAGTACACACTGTTTACCACCCATGTAGCAACACACCGCCAGCTTTGTGCGAACATGTCAACACAAACCACAGTGTAGCGGTAGTTGCACTATTCGATGCACTAATGCTACTGTGTCCCTTTCAGATGAGCTCAAGTACCCCTCCATCTGCACCACCTGTCATGTTCCAAATATAAACTTCAATTGACTTTGAAGTTTGAAGAATTGATATTGTTAGAATATTTTTTTTTCATATAATTGAATTGTCAATGTTTAGATCGGTTTGGTCAAGTCTGCATTTGTACAACTACCACTTGGAGTGGCAAAAGCTGGATCTTTCAATCTTATCCAGTACTGTTAGCTATCTATTTCAACTGTTTATCCATTACTTTTAGCTATCTATTTTGACTTAATCGACTCCATAATCAGTCCACGTACCCCTTGGCGACTGAACCCCTGGTTGGGAATGACTTGTTTAGGCTACAGGGATGTGGGTGAGTATCTGGCTCAGTATTTTATCAGAGGGTGTGTGTGCCATACATTAAACTCCTCCCTGAAGAGCTTGTTGTCATCAGCCATGCGACGGTTCATTTCTTCCTCGAGCTTGTCGACAGGAAGAGGCGGGTACTTCCTGTTTGTGCTGGGTGAACGGGCCAATAGCGGGACGCTCTGGAGTTCTGCGCCGGCGAGCAGGAAGGGAGGAGGCAGGAGTGAGGAGAGGAGGGAAGGAATGGGAGGGGTGAGACAGGTGGAGTTTAAGACATGAGAGAAGGAGGTAAGAAAATGAGAGTTCAACTCTCCTACATCAAGTTAACACCGACTTCATCATGCGGTGTCTTCCCTAAAGACACCCACCAGAGGGCGATGTGATTCAACACTGTGACATATGAGGGAGCTAACTGCAGCCCTGTTGGTTAGGTAATCGCAGTGAACAAAAGCCTTCTGCCAACACTCAACCAGTGAAATATTATTGGTTAGGGAAGCAAGATCAATCAAGTCTTATCAGGAGCAACTCAGTAACAAGTTAGTTCAAGCCGATGGTACATATTTGCTGATACGACCCAAACCAAATGAATGAGCGCTCAGTGAGTATACAGTCACATCCGCCGAAACATACAAAGCTCACACAAGCACACACGCTAACGCAATGCGTGGGTGTTTTACCTGTATCATCTGATCTACCATTGGTCAGTCTGAAGGAGTTTGAATGGCTTCCCGCCTGCTTGTACTTTTTAAACCTGTCAATCAACACAGATCAAAGTGCGTATTACTACACAGAGACACACAAACTATCTCTTTCACACGCACACACACAAATAAACACATATTGCTTTAGTCTCACAGCTGAATGCCAATCAGTCATTGCCATGGTAACAGGAGCACCTTGGGCCACAGGTCTATAGCTAGAGCGTAGTGTGCAACATCGACCGCACTTCACCAACCTGAGCATGTAGAGGATGATGATGATGAAGATGATGACCAGCAGGGAGGACAGGGCCACCATGACCGCTATGATTGGCATGTCATCGGACTGGTTGTTGTCTACATCAGAGACAGAAAGAAAAGGGAGAATAAATGGTTTGTACCATGCATTTGATTAAAAAAATCAAATAAGGTGTCTCGATACTCGACGTGAGTCAGTGTTTTAGTTTGACACTGATGCCAAATTCCATTGCCATTACCAAATTATTCTCATATTACACCATTCCACAAAAGCTTGGGGTGTTATATGTTAAAATGCGGATGATTTATTAACCCAACCTTAACCCTAACTAATGTGACACATTTTATCAAGAAATTACACAATATACACAAAACACAGAAGAGTGATTTTACCAAAACTTTACATGTTATATACTGTTTGTCTGTGCAAAAACCAAAGCCACCAAAAGCAGTCACTGAGTGCAGCCAAGAAATAGTCCAGCATATGACCACCCATTAAACCACAACAGAAGTGTGAAAAAGACTTTTTCACACTAGTGTGTGGCTTTGTACAGAACAAGATATAACTTGTTAATTAGTGAGCTTTAGAGGTGTTGTCAGGCAGATTTTGTTGTTACCTTCAGCCTTGCTAACCTTTTCCCTGATTTCAGTTTTCCTACGCTAAGCTGTAGCCTTATATTTAATGTGCAGATATGAGAGTGGTATATGCATATTAGTTATTCGGTCGATCGACTAATCAATTAATACACTTATCCTTTTGGCTTGAATGAATGCTGTAATAGATGTCTAGCGGCTGTTTAAAGTCCCAAAAACTCAGTTTTCATTTACATTCAGACAAGACAGATTTTATAAAGTGACCTCTGCCTCTTTCAACACCAGCCTGCGTCTTTCCTTTCCATAATGGTTGTCCATGTTAATATTTCATCGGCCTCCCGAAGAAAAAACAAAACAAAACACAAACAGAAATGGAGATGCGGAGAGAGTGCAACAGGCTGTCCTCTAGAGCGAGCAGATAAATCACAGTTCAACTGAGAGGGTCGACCCTTGGCTTCTGTTGCTGGTTACACCCAAGATGACAGCAGACACGGGGTTAAGGTATAAAATACTGAAACATTTAGGATGTTTGCTGTGGATTCTTTATGAATTATTTAGAGTAGAAATGTTACATGCTTTCTACGTGTCATAAACCAGAAAGCATGTGGGCCTACTGTGATGCTACTAACTGGTGAAAAAGCACTGTGGGCACAGAGGCTTTTACAAATTACACATTAGAAATTAGATATTACATGGAGGAAGTTATCTATTCTTTGGGCTGACTCCTGCAGATTACAATAGCTGACCAATTTGTATATGTTTCCACCATGCGCACGAGTTACTGGTTGAAGGCAATCTCATAGTCTTCCTGGTGACCTTTTACTGCTGCAGTTAACACAAAAGACATGAGATTCGCCTGAACAACAACAGGAGTTTGGTGTACAAAAAAACAGGACTGCCATTTGTGTGCTGATGACTGGTCTGTAAGACACGTTAGGCCACAACAAAAGAGATTTTTCTAGAAAACTGCACGGCGGTGGTGACAATGCAATGACAAAATCAGCTGTTCCATGGACAGACTCAAAATTCAAGAAAGCTCTTAACGTTATGGACAAAATATGCTGCAAAGAAGGCCTCATTTGACTTCATGCTCCATATGCACTTTCTGGGGGGGAAGTAGTTTGGAACGCCGCCCAGTTCTGTTGCATTTTCATGCACAATTCCCAGGACTTTTCAGTGTTCTCCCTCGGACAATGTGTACATTGAACAGAGCGGGAGCACAACAGGCTGTGGGTATCATGTGGAACTGACGCAGCCTTTACGGATCTAATGCCATCTAGAACTGCTCACAGCTCTCCACACAAGGTCCACATACGGCCAGGGGGAGAGAATAGAGCAATTACATAACACCTACCAAACCAAAGTGATAATGTTATATAACAGACATACCATACAGCAGTGCAGGCACATCTGTTGTATTTATGCTGGAGTGTATGAATGCTTATCTGAACTTCTACAGTTTCTCCTTAAGTCCTCAAATACACTCTACATGTTTTTTGTACCAAAACAGTTTCAAATCTTGTTTTACCTGCAGGATGATTCAGAACATATCTGCTGTTATTATACTCTATAATAAAAACCATCTTTCCAAATCAATCGGTGACATCCGATAGTGATTTGTGTATTTCTCTATAACCATGTAATATGAATAATTAATGTAAAAGAAAAGGTTGGGGGGAGTCATGTTTCACTTACAAGGATATTACTAGGCTGGTCAGTACACAGACACAAAGCTGCTAAAAAAAATGAAGCCAAGTATCACCTGAAATTTCAAGTATTTTCTTCAGGTTGAAAGCGTTGAAGTCAATTTTAATGCTAAACATGAAAGCATCAAAAGCAGCATTTCATCACATGAAAAAGATGGATAGAAATCCTCCCTCAACACTGTTTGTTTTAACATTAGAATAACAGCGTTTGGCAGTGTCTGGGTCGTCTAGTTTGGTGGTACTCTGCAGATTCTCGTGGATGACTGGTCAAATGCAGGTATGTCACGTCAGGATATTTCCAGCACTGCCACAATGGAGTTTAAAAGCAGAAAAATGTTCAACTATCTAAAATATTAAAGGTCGACTCTTGACCAGAGAGCTCGCTCGCTCTTTCTAGCTATTGCTGCTGCTTTGCCAGCCTGCATGAATAACACACAATAAGATGGAACAACATAAAAACACTCTGACTCTCTTATGTGGTTCTAGTGTATACCATCAACCTGTGATGTTCATGTTTTCCAGGGCTTATTATAATGAAGCTTTTTTTTCTTGTCATATCCAAATTCCCATAACCTTTTCTCTACTTCTATTTAAGTTCACACGTAGCGTTACAATGCATCTTGGATGATCTGATGGCAAGTGGCAGCTCTAAATACAGGCCTTAATGCACCTAAAACGCCTTGAGAATTCATTAGAAGCTCACACCAAATTCAGGAGGAACACACAAGCGCATATTAAAGGGATGCCCAGTCAAAGCAGGAAACACCTCAGTGACACGGTTGTATACAGTTGATCTGCCAGTGACAAATAACTTGGATACAGTTGAAACACATGAACCTGAAGCACTGAAGTACTGAGCAGCCACTACAGAACAGTCACCAAGTCCGTCTTTTCTGTTCATCAGCAACTGCAGTTTTGCCACGGATAAAACCAAATGTGAGAAAAATAAAGAAAAATCCCATCATGACACCAATACGCAGATATCTGGGTACAACACAGAGGGTCTAAACAGTGCTTTAGTGATATTCCACACTTCTCTGAATGACAACTGCAGAAAAAGTGAGAATGCTAACTTCTTTCAGTCATCTGTAGGTTTTCTGCACAGACAGACCGAGTGATAGCAATACCCCTGCCATGCTGTTTTTCACCATTCAAGATAAAATGAGTTAAAGTGCCTCTGTTCACAACACAACATGTCTTATTGCTTCATGGTATTCTGGTCTATTGAGGCTACCATTGGTGCTACCTAGTATCTCTGTGTCTTCTATGATTTGTCCCTGTGTGATTGAAGAAAGCAGAATTATAATAAGTTTAGACACAATTCCCTGCTCTTTAACTCCAGGGATGGTGTTTCAGGGTGAATATTATATTAAAGAAAGAGAGATTATGTATTCTCACAGAAAAATAAATATATGCACCGACACTCACCATGTGGGCTGGTGTCTGAGGTGAACTCCATGCCAGGTTCTGTGGTGGTCTTTGTCTCCGGACTGAATATATCCTCACCATTATAGGTGTCTGGAGTTGGGGTGTCTGGAGCGAAGGCTGTGGTAAAGTTGTCTCCCTCTGCTGGAGTGGGAGGAGGGGGAGGCTCTGTGGTCGGTGGTGCCTGAGGGGCATTGGTTGGAGGTGGGGGAGGAGGGACTGGTAATATCCGCATGGTGGCATTGGGACCTGCCAGTTGTACGTCCTCCTCACCAGCTGGGCTTGTGGTTGTGGTTGTTGTTGTTATTGTCGTCACCGGGAGGACTGCGGGGGCGAGCGTTGTGGGTGGGCCTGTGGGGGCTTGTGTGCGTGCGACTGTGAAGTTGAGGGAGGGAGCGGCAGGGGGGTCTGTGGGTTTGGCAGTGATATTTGAAGAACCTTGAAAGAAGAAGACAGCAAAGTATTGTGCAATTTGTCACTGTGAGTCTTTCAATCTAAGATGGTGAGTAAGTAAAGGGATTTGACTTAAGCGGACACGGCTCTTACCTTTGGTGTGGACATGATCCTGGGCTGAGGCCCCAAGGGCTAGACCGAGCAGCAGGAGCAGGGGACACACACCCATTCTGCCCTACATGGAGGATGCACAACAAAAAGGGACAAGAGGGTCAAAAACAACCTCAAATCTCATTGAAATCAATAATAAAAGTTACTGAACCCACACATTTTTTTCATTAAGATCAAGAGATTCAGGGTTTATGTGTTGTATAATCCACTATATTTTTTTTAATCCTCTATCCTAATCCCACATGCTCATTTTTGGAGGGCAATACTAAATTCGAAATGAAAATGAAATACTTGCATAATGTTAGCCTGAGTATGTTAAATTCCATTTACCTGAAGAAGCGAAGTTGGCATCAATCACTCATTCGCACAGCGTGGTCCTAGAAAGCAAACAGAGGATATTTAGCATGACTCAGAAGAACTCATTACCTTCTTGTGCTCCTTGCAAAATGTTTTTGCAACATCAGTATCAGGATGAATAATGTAGGACAGTATTATTCTGAGGCACACAAACAGAAATGTGGTGTATTCAGTGAAGATAGCACGTTGATTTTGGAGTAATTCCCTAAAGTTCTATATCAGGACTTGGCAATAATTCAATATTATCATTTGGTGACTTCTAGTGGAATCGTACCACATATACAACATCACGATTGTTCAAATCAATGATTC
>NTHP01000033.1:2392684-2429413 GCA_003416845.1 Oplegnathus fasciatus
TGTTACATTGAATTCAACCATATTGCCCAGCTCATGTTTCTTTTTGCAACAGGGTTTCATCTTAAAAATGTGTTATGCCAAACTAACGATTTGATACATTCATCATCTGGAGCATGACCAAAACTGAATTAGTGTCACATTTAAATTCCTGCAGTGACAGTGAATCAGCACTTAGGATACTCTCCACTGATATGGGGATGAGCGAGTGGAGGCCAGAAGATAGACAGACTTGGAGAAAGCACGACGGAGACTGGGTGGTCGACGGCCTGGCCGACTGTCAGTCTTTTGTATAATCCCAGAGGCCAACAAGGCTGTTGTCTCCTTGGCTGAGCTGTGATAATCCCTGGACCTAATCCCATGGTCCTGACCCTGGAATAATCCGGCCCGTCTGCCTCTGCTTACAGAGATACTCTGGCACTGCAGCGACGCAACACTGCAGCGCTACTGCACACAAACTGATGCTTTACAACAGGGATTATTGCATCAGTGGGCACAGGATAAATTGGGCGCTAAAAGCTCTAATAGTGCCAGTTGCCAATCCTCTGGTGTTTTGAACTGAGCCCATTCATCGCAGTACTTACATTCTAGTTTTAGTATAGCGCTGTTTGGCTCTGACTGCAGCCTGAAATGGGGCATGATGAGCAAGTTATTTTGTCAGTGAGGATGCTATTAACCTACAAATCCAATTGTTGCCATCGCTCTCTCTCTGTCACCCATCCATGCATCCATTTAGCCAGCAAATGTCTGCTCCCAAAAACAATTCATGCCTTCAGAGAGACGGACAATGGAAAAATTCAACAACAAAAAAATGTAGTCCAACTATCAAAATCTTTTTGCTACCAGGGCCCATTTGGTACACAATAACTGCATTTTGGAAAAGATTTGAAAAAAAAAAAGGAGAAATCAGGGCAGGATGTGTTTCTGTTCTATTCACAGACATGTGTCTAAATTTGACAGGAGGGTCTGGCATCACAAGTGTCTCTCTTTACCTTACAGCTGACTGACTGAGTTTGATTTTCTCTAGGGCTGCAACTAATGACTATTTTCATTATCGATTAATCTGCAGACTATTTTCTCGATTAATCGATGAATGGTTTAGTCTCTAAAATGTCAGGAAATTGTGAAAAAATGTCAACCCCATGGTGTCTTGTTTTGTCTGACCCACAGATATTCATTTTACAATCGTAGATGACTAATGAAACCAGCAAATATTCACTTTAGAGGAGCTGGAAATAGAGAATTTGGGCATTTTGTCTAAAGAAAATTACTAAAAATGATTACCAAAATTACCTGTCAATTTTCTTGTCGAGCAACTAATCAATTAATGGAATAATCGCTGCAGCTCTAATTACGTCTAAACCAACCCAAAGACACAGTTCTCCAATGAGATGCAGGCACACTGTTATCGTGGCCAAATAGTGTTTTAAATTCATATAGTATCAAATATTTAAATTCTGCCAGTGAGTGACAAGGGTGGGCAAAAAAGCAGCATGCACTATAGTTGCACTGTGTCTTCCTGCACCTACAGTTTGTCCATGTGCACGTCGCTTCCTTCCTCTGCTGTCTGGTCATATAGACATAAAACAAGTACCTTGCTAACCCCAAAACCACATTACAACCCTAAACCCCTACCTCTACTATCCTTGCCTTCAGTGCTCATTAAAAGGAGTGACTCAGCTATAATGGACACGCTCGGTGATTAGTACCAATTCGTGTGAATTAGCGTTATACAGCATCTGTCTCTATGCGTATTAAGTTAAACTTGACGTGATAGACTAAGGTTACTAATGGGTATGCTTGCATCAACAAGCTTTTGTTTTTTTGTTTTTTTAGCAACCTTTTCTTAATGAAGCATGACTCATTGTTTTCTGCGTGCCATTCAGGGAGGCTGGATGACGTGTCACTGTGTTGGTGTTAGTGATATGAGCCGGTCCTGTTGCTAACCTTCACTTCACAGATGCTGCAGGAGCCCGAGAGGTTTTTATCCAGAGACTGTGTAGACCCAGGAGAGTAACTCCCTAGAGATGCATCTTAATGTGTTTTGGCCTCCTGAGAAGCCGCAGTCTTACAGAGTGTGTGAGTGTGTGTGTGTGTGTGTGTGTGTGTGTGTGTGTGTGTGTGTAAATGCATGCGATTCTTTTTTCAACAGACTTACGTGTTGGTAGAGGACATCATTAATTTAAGAGGTACTGGCCAAGTGCTTCTATTTGTGCCACTTTTGGGTTTTGTGCTGTCAGTGCTTTCTATTAAAAAGATACTCTAGGTGATGGGTTGGTGTTATCCACACTCACATGATGGAGGATGACGGAGACATCGCAAATAAACTATCAGTGTCCAATTATCTGGTTGTTTATGTAATTACATTATTATACAGGACATTACCATTTTAGTAAATCACTCTGTTCCGGATCAGGCTCTAATAATGTCCCTACAATGGCTAATAAACATTTTCTTGCTGAACAGTTTCCTACTGCAACACCTTTGTTGACAGACATCTCAAAAGAAGAAAGAAACGGCTCACTAGCTACTTTTATTGATTTGATCTCATGTTTCATAAACAGATTGAACTAATAAAGCACTTTTCAGTTTTTACTCTGTTTTCTTTCAATCCAGCTTCCTACTCTGCGTACTGACACAGCCAAATGTAAAAAAAGGAGAGTAAATATCTTTCCAACAGTTTCATCACGCTATTCTCTGCAGAGAAAACATGTACATGCCCATCTATTAGTGAATGAATGTACTAAAAGGTAGTCATGCAGCTCATGCTCTCCTGACTTTGGGCTTGTGTTGTGCAACCATGTGAATATTTTTCAGACAAAGCAGAGCACATAGAGCAAGCCTTTACAGCAGTCACCACTGGGATGAGCTGCCCTATGGCGAAGTGGAAATCTGCCACAGCTTTCTTAAGACTATGACAAGCAACAAAAATCAATAGTTTGACTGGAGGGAATAAGAAACACACAACACAAAAATGTGACAGGTCATTCACTTCCTTCTTGATGGAAATCAAACATGACTAAAGCTCCTTTCTTTTCCACCCCTTATTTCCCCTTAGTATTATTATAAGTTTACTTGCAGTAGCAGAACCTACTGCACAAGCTTGAACTAAACTGGGATAACAACAGGACCTGGTGTCAAACCTTAATACCCAATGAGTAACAACCAGAATCTGTCCATAGCATTGAGTATCACAAATGGTCAAGAATCGTAAGTTGGCATTGAATGCCTGGGCAGATTCTTAGGCTCGTTTACTTATTCTCTGATCAGATATTTCCTGATCTACATTGGGAACTTTTCTAACTTTAGACTGTATTTTATCCCAACAAAGTTCTTTGTTTAGAAAGTGAAAACTTTCAAATGATACCTAAAACTAAATAACAACAGCAAACTAAAAAGGGCCATATTGGCTAATACGTAGTGTAGTAAACTAAATCCTGTACCAATGCCTTAGCAGAGTATGTCTGCTCTTAAAGTGAGGCTATGTGACTATTGCTGAACCTCTGTGGCATTTAGTAGCAATTTTGGACTAATTGTAAATGCTGAAATGTAGCGTAAAATTAGCACAAGTACAGAAAAGCTGGCAAACAGACTTAGCAACATCATTTACACCAGAATATCTATGTAATGTTTGCTAACATTAGCCACTACGAGCTACTGGTCAAACACCTAAGTGTTTCAAATTGAGCATTCATTTGTAGGAGGAAGAATGTGCTATTTCTTATTTCAGAAGTTGTTTAGTCTCACTTAAAACTGTCGTTACAGATGTTTATCAAGCTTTCGTGGTATTTTTGTTTCTTTAATTTGAACCGACTTTATTTGATTACATTTGACCAAATATGTCAATCAGGTAACGTCTGCTCAGGATAAAGAAAACCAGACACTAGAATCATGTTTGCATATATGTGGGGTGAGAATGTACACAAATATTTCACTATCAAACACTAAACCTCTCGTATCTAGTCATGTAAGACAACATACTGGACTTTAAAATCGATCTTCTTTTGTGTGTCAGACTCACCACCATTGTGCAGACCTCGAGGCTTAATGTGCATGCAAGTGGTGAGCCTGACCAACTAATGAAGACAGTTGCTTCTGTGCCTGTGGCCAACTGCAGACCTCATAGGAGTGCAATCACACAGTTGTGAAAGGGCTGGGCTGTTCCCATGCCATTTCATTCACACAGTGAAAGGAACACTTATAGGTAGAATATAAAGGAAGTCCAATTACATCTCCATGACAACCAAAGGCCAAGACGTAAGATCAATGCAAGGTAGTCATTTAATATGGAGAGTTCCCACTCAAGTTTGTGGATTTCACTGACGCTTTAGTGTTTACCTGTGACCTGAGGTGAAGTAATAAGTATCTTTCCGACTGCGCAGACATGAATTAATGAATAGCTCAAGATGACGACAGATCTTACAAAAGGGATCTCTCGGGGGAAGAAAATACTTTAGCTGAGACTAGAAACCTTAACAGTTGCCGCTATTTCCTCAGTTTATTATGTGTTGTTTGCTGTAGATTTTACAGAATCCCAATGACAAATGTGGCCAAACAAATACAACTACTACAACTGCAGGGATCCTCTTTGTTTAGTATTATTGTTAAAATCAACTAATCTTATTACTAATTCACAGAGGGTAGCCCCAAGGCAAGTGAGTGAGCTGAAAACCAACAGACACAAACCCCACAGGCCTTGCTCACATGACACCAACAGTGGTGGTCAAGGGGACTTCACCATTCATACAGAGAAATGTTTCCCTCTGGCTTTCTACAAGGCATCCTGCTTCTCTAGCCGCTGCAGCGCTAGATAATGCTTGTCTGTCTGTCTCCATTCATGGCATATTAATACTGTTTCTATGTCTTGAGAGGGAGGGGGGGGGGTCTGGGGCAACAGGAATACTGTGAATGCTTCTCTTCACGGGAGACTGAAGTAGGCCTAACCCGGGGCCGCTAGGACTCTTGCTCTGAAACAGACCACAGATTATATGTCCCCAGTGCCACATACAACAGCCACAATCCTCTGGACTTCCCTTTCTGAGGGATACTACTCCCTGCTGGTGTGGTTTGTGTTCCTGTTGGTTTCATTCATGAGCTGGTGAGTTGATGAAAAGACGAAGAGAAGCATGGGATTACTATTCTGGCTAATCATACAGGCAAGAGTGACCGCTGTGTCTGTTATTAAGCCCATAATGATGATTTGGTTCCACCAGGCTGGAAGGATCAAGAAAACTCACTTGTTTGAATGAGTGAAAGTGGTGAGTCAGTGAAGCTCTGCTCTGTGTCGGCTTCGTTGTGGGGTTTCTCACAGAGCATGCCAGGGGCCTCTCAAGCTTTCCCACATTGGACACAGAGAGGATGTGGAGGCGCAAAGCATGGCCTCCCCACAGAAGCCACTGTGACCTTGAAGCGTGGTGTGGGGCCAAGCGGCCAGCTCAAGGGCCACAATGAAACCTGATTCACTATCACTTCTGCCATTTGAAACTTAAACACCAAAACTGATTTCTACATCCAGCATGAAGCTAAGGCTGGGCCAACCCCAATACTTTTTTGGTACTGACCAAAACGTGTCCGTAGCACAGTGTATCAAAACCTTTAAAGCCCTGAAAGTCTCATGTCTATGAGATTCCTGATTTAAATGAGAATTTTGACAATTTTAGACTTGTAGAACTGCTGGTGTTTAGACCACATTTAGCCTAACATTTACGAAGTTTATCTTCTTTAGCTTTTTGTTGTTTTTGGAAAAAAAAGTTAGTACCAATGTTCAGGTATCATATTGACACTAATATGCAGTGGTGGAGGAAGTATTCTGATCCTTTACTTAAGTAAAGTAGCAATACCACTCTGTAAAAACACAGTTTTACAAGTAAAAATTCTGTTTTGTTTGTTACTCAAGTAAAAAGTACAGAGGTATTATGAGCAAAATGTACTTAAAGTTATAATCTTGAAGATTTTCATTTCGTTATCTTTCGCGGGTGGCACCTATGGTGATAATCGGTAATTGCAGGTGTGTTTTTGGACACTCAAATACATATACCTCAAATGTGTACTTAAGTACAGTATTTACGTAAATGTATTTTGTTAAATTCCACCATATCCAGCCCTACATGCAGCAGGAAAACAGACAGGTGGCTCTGCCCAGTTTCCCTGCAACACTTTCTATCTTTGCTTTGGTCATTTAGGTTCTGTAACAATGGGAACCCAAAGTGAAGGTTCCCATATCTGAAGTGACCATCCGACTGCACTCGTCCCCTCCTCTTCCTCTGAGAGATAAGAAGCCCATCCAAGTTGAAGAGACAATCATCTGAGACTTAACTTCACAGCAGTGTCACGACAGTGCTCCTCCAAAATCCCTTTTCTTCCTTGCCCATCTTTAGGTGGTGCATTCAAAGACTACTTAGGCTTGCAAAAATTTTTTCACAGCAAGGCAAGAAAGGTCTTGCCGGCTCGAAGGCCGATGCCAAGGGCAAATATAAATATTTATAACTCCGGCTCTCGACTGGTTTTGAATCCGACCTAAATCTGACCTCGACTGTGAATGCATTGTTTAGAAAAGCACATCAAAGCTTTTCTCTAGGAGGAAAACTGACTAAAAGACAATAACACAGTGTGATTGAATGTGTCATTTTGCTCATAATTTCTGCTTTTCCTCAACAAAATGAGAAAATATAGATTCTAAGCCCACAAAACAGTGAATGATGGCCACATTAACACAACTGTCTCTGTTGTCGAGACGTACTGTATAACAAAGAACTTATGTACCTCTAGTTAAGGTATTGAGGTAGCCTAGTGTAATCCTTTATGTGTAAGACTGTTAATACACTGCTTCGGCCAAACTCACCTCCCCTCATCCACAACTCCAACATTTAGTGACATTATCGCACCTTATGGTAACACCAAGACACTGCCCGGCTAAAATAAACTTCAATGAAGGAATAAGGATGTAGCAACCTGATTCTGGCTGACTTGGATCACACGTGAGCTTACAAGATCACAAGAAACTTCTCGCACACCTAAAATACTTCTTAAATACTAAATCCCATCTAGTCTTTGAAGCCCACTGGAAAGAAATAAACTGTTATCCATATCCATCACAGTTGTGGTGAACCAGAAACATCAATCATCCCACATCAGGAGGATGTAAAACAAAGATTTACTCAATGATTTGAAGGGATTACGTAATTACTACTCTGCATCTACAGAGGGACAGAACAAAGCTGGATGACTCTGGGTGAAGTCCTCCCAGTCGGACAATATATTTGATTTATGAATCGTTAGTCATCACACAGGTGCATTTCCTGTATTGTGAAATAAATGTCATCGAGGCCGAATGACACATCACATGTGGCTGAAATCAGGCTCCATAACGCTTCATAATCCTCTAAATGTAGCTGTGTTTATCCTGTTAGAGGCAGAATTACAGTGCTCTTCCACAATAAAGCATGTAGGCCCACAGGTGGAAATAAAAATATACCTCCTGCCCCACCCAAAGAGCCAACTCATAATATTGTGTCAGCACCCTGAAATTGTGAAATTTCACAACACGGAGGTCATTTCAAAGATCCACCTATCGAAACTTCACGCAAAGTTCCCCGCAAGGTGATTTCAAGTTGTACTTTATTCGTATTTTTAGAAACTAGGCCAATCATAAAAAGTGTGGCGTGAGGATCACTCAAGCTCCTCTGCTGAAACCCTTTCAAGATCCCAAGACAGAAATAACTCCCTTTTCTTAAAATAGCTTGGAGAAGATATGGACAGAGTGAGCAAGGTGATAACAGCTCCGCCTTTTTTTTTCTCCTCGCACGGTCTGACTTTCATGAGATGGGGCTGCTCGACAGCCAGAGATGGTTCTGCAGCTTGTTGGGAAAGGGGCGGACGTGTCCGGGCCTGACAAACAGAGGTCAAGGTAGGCCTGCTGGTACACCGAGAGAGGACTCACAGAAGTTGTAAGAGGTGCAGCTTGAGTTTTGCACTTGAATGGTCCTAACGTGACATGATGACTTCAGAGAAGTGGAAAGCGTGTTGTGGAAAGGCACAGACACTGAGGTATGGTGGTACGGTGTTCAGCAGCTCAGTGAATCGCTCCAGACGTGATGAGTCAAGCTCCAGGCAGACATAGCAGAGGCTTCCTCAGATATGACAAGCCGGGCACTGACATGCCTCTCCTCAGCCTGGATGATGCCTCTCTCTGCTCTGACTTTTTCAGCATTCAAACTCCTCTCCTGGTGCAATGTTCTTGTAGTCGATGTTGATGAAGCTGCAGCTATTCATTCATAATCTTTATCCAATCGTCACCATTTCTCATGACAAACAAGCCATTAATAGGAACAATCTCTGTTCCAATGAGCCGAGAAACCATAACTGACAGTCCGAGTGAAAGCAAAGCAATGCATAAAAAACTCCAACAGCCACAAGATTAAAATGGTATGCTGGGTTACACCCAACATTCAGAAAGAGAGGAGAATATTAATCATTACAAAAAACACTTTGGGAGAGGTTGTAAAGGGGAATGCACACTCCAGATGCTCGGTGTCAGAGGGCAGAAGAAGAAACACAAAGCAGCCGCTGTGCTTTGACAGACCTTACATGTTAATGTTAGGGCGACCTAATTCCTGTTGTGGGTCGCATGAAGCCCCCCCACCACCCTTGCTCCTCCACCCACCCACCCACCTTCCCTCCTCTCTGAACGTGTAATAACAAAGCGTTGATCAATAAAGTGTACTTTCCAGTGAGGCAGGACAGACCTGGACCCCCCCTCTTTGTTCCACTGCCAGCGCAACAGCATCTATGTTGGCACAACAAACCGAGTTACAGCCCCCGACTTCTAAAATGTTGTCGCACTCATCTTTAAGCCCCCTTTTCTTGAGAGCCCCCTTCGCCAAAATTTCCCTCCCTGCCTCCAAGCTACTTCTGAAATGTTGGAGCGTTACAAAGAGGTTCACAACTATTAAACACAACCCTACTTCCTGCTGAGCCCGGGTCTAACTCTGCTGTGATACGGGTCTCATGTAATGTACCCCTCTGAGGCTGAGTGTGGGGGGACAAAGTGCTTGTTTGTGGGTGACACTGTGTTACAGCGAGAGGAAACATGCTGCTACAGCGACATTGTAACAAGTGTGATTCGGGCTTTGCGCAACAAAACACAAGAAAACTCACCACAACTCCTGTAGCGCCCAGAGGAAACCCGAGGGGGGGGAGGAAAAAAACCCCCAAAGCCAAGTAGGAATTTAACCTCTCTTTCTCTTCCACGTTTTTCAACCCCGGCCCCTGTCTCCACACCCCAGGAACCGAGAGTGTGAGCGGGGTGGGGGGACCTGGGTGATAGCGGAGGAGGGAAGCACGATCTGGGACACACAGCCAACACTTCGCGGTCAGTTTATCTGCTAAATCCAGGCAAGGACGGCACCCCCCCAAAAAATCCTTAATTCGTCCTAACGTATCGTCCCTTCGGAGTGTACTTTCTTGGCCTTCCTGGGTGTTAAATCCCACGGTTTATCCGCTGTATCCGGGCGCGTCGGCCGACTATTCTAGTCCGCCATGTTGTGTGTCTGTCTGCATAGGAAGAATGGGAAGCGAACAGCAAATTCCCAGGCCAGGCCCCGTCTCTTCTCCACTCTGTTTCTCCACAGCCCGCAGCGACACCTGCTGGCCGAGGCCGAGCTCACACGCTCCGGACTGCCACACAGTCACTGCAGCGGGCTGGATCAGTGCTGTCAACACTGAGGGCCGGGGACCTCCAGGGTGTCCATGAAGGGCCCCTGACCCAGTGTCCCTTTCTGATTATCGACTCATAAAGAACCTCGCAGATGAGGTGTTTGTTGTTTTGTCTGCGTTTTATATGTTTTGTTTGTTTCTTTTAACATATTGACCTGTCCAGGAGCTGCAGATGAAAATGAGCCCTTTGGCTGAATCTGACACACTGACATACTGATGGCAATTAATGTGTGTTCTCTGTGATGAATACATGAATAAGGTTTAAAGGTACAGTATGTGACATTACATTTTTTGAAGGTGGTTTGTGGTCCATAGTAACAATGTGTCCCATTCATAAAAAAACAGTGATCATGAGTTTTATGCAAACAGAACACTGATGCATACATCAATAAATAATATTGTTAGGTAAATGATTCAAATGATGTCTAAAAAAAAATATGAATTTTATTCATTTGCTTTTGTAAACCAATTGATTGGAGGTTAAAGGAAAAGTATAAAACTTTATCAGAATCAGAAATACTTTATAGGGGGGAATTGGGACATGTTACAGTTGCACCATTTTAGAATAGAAATATATCCAAGCATAGAGAAATTATAAGAAAGTAGAAATAAAAAATATTATTATTATATTATACTCCAATATATATATATAGAAAAAATATAAATAATAAATGTATAAAAATGTGTACATCATACAATATACAGCAGTGTAAATGCTGAGAAATAGGATCTATAAATATTGCAAATATAATAGTATAAATAAGAATATTAGTATTAATAATTATACATATGATGTAATAATAAATAATTCTAGATATTTTTACACATTTTAATTGTGTAACTAACAATATTATTTATGGATGTGTTCAGTCTTGTCTGATAACCCTTTTCTATATTTTGTCAGTTATGGGGCTCTATACCATACACGAAAGGCCTATTGCCATAAAAGTCAATATAACTGGCTCAAGATAATGATTTTTATGGTAAAGCTTTACTTCCATGCCAGAAATGATTTTTGTCTGTGGTAAATGTCTATGTTGTAATAAAAGTCATCACTTATTAAATCGTATCTCATCTGGTACAGCGATAAGTGGACAGGGCTATTTTAGTGCTTAAACAGTGGACCAATCAATCAGTAAATTAATTAACAACAATTTTGGTAATCTTTTTAGTCATTTTTAAGCAAACATGCCAAAACTCCACTAACTGCAGCTTGTCAGGTGTGGGTTTTGGACTGTTGTTCAGACAAAACAAGCAGTTTGAATTGGGTTTGGGAAAATTGTGTCTTGCATATCAATTTTCTGACATTTTAGAATGCAAACATGAATTGATTAAACCATAATGAAAAGAATCACTAGTTGTAGCACTTAACTAGAAGCACCGTGTACTAGAGCAAAAGACCAGTACAAACATTATGGATTCGTTCAGCTTCTTCTTCTAAATGTATTCCTTTTTTTCATGGATCTGGGGGATCTGGAGCATATACTGCTGAGCCACCAACAGCCATAATAAACATTTTATAACACTAAATACTACATCAGTCTTCTATTAACATTCACGCAAGGATTTCGCACACAAGATGTCAGACCTCATTTATTATTCATGTCTCATCTTAAATGAAGAAGCAATAAAGCTAAAACTTGAAGTTAATAAATAATGTGAAAGTATACATACATCATGTTTTGACTGCTGGTTAATGTCCAGACATAAAACCAGTAAGTAGAAATTACAGGATGTTGCCACAGAACAGCGTGTACCAGACCAGTGTGACAGCATGGAAACACGTTTTGTATTGATTATAAGACTTTGTATGTTTAACACACTCTTTTGACTCAGATGTCACAGTTGATGTGTTATGCTCAACTGCAAACAAGAGGTTGTGGATATCTTAGCTGTGCATTTCATCTGCATTTTACTGTGTTGAGGTTGGAAAGTGTGTGGAAGGTGTTGCTGGAACATACTGTCTGCGTACAATCAGTCAATTTAACAGGAGGTAAATAAAAAAGCGTGTGTGCGTCTCAGCAGCTGACAGATTTGCAAATACAATGCTTAGACTGCCAGGTTAGCAATGACAGCCCGGGTGAACTCGTCGCTTGTGGCATAGCCCCCCAGGTCTCCAGTGCGCACCTGTTGCAAACATAAGGACAGTTTGTTACTATATGCACAGCTGCAGCAACACATGTCCACATACAGTATCACGGCCTGGATGTTAGAGAGCCTTTAAAAACTGCACCCACGGAATACACAAGTAGTAGTGTGATCAGTGAGATACGTACTTTTAGAGAGCAGCAGCAGTTTCATTTCCTAAGATATGTTCTCTGCTGTTTTCTCACATTTTTAAAACATTACTTGAGGCTGAGAATTAAAATATATCAGTCAAATAAGGTTCATCCACAAACCAGATACAATATTAATGTTCAGAAACAGTGGTGAATGTTTACAATATGAGAGACGTGTCTAGTCTTGTCTTATTAATTAGTATAACAACATCATTCAAAGTCCAATAGTGATTATTAAGAGAAGACAGAATGTCATTTATTCAATATCACATCTCACTTGTCACAAGCTTTAATATGCAAGTATGAAAGGACATGACACTGTTTACACTGGTGGTGGTATACATTCTCCAGAAAGTTTGAAAAATCTGTTTGTGCCAAAAAGTTAATACAGTTAATTTGTTATTTTATCTTTTATTATTTGTGGTTAACCACTGACTACTTATGAAGTCTCTTAAATTGTGGCACGGTAACGTTAAAAGCATGACAGATGAAGCGGTGAGAAAGAGCAATGTTTTAGATTCTTACAGCATCAGTGGCATGAACAGCACCATCTTATACAAAGTTTGTTTATGCGAGAATATAAAAATGATGAATTCACCCAGTTCATTTGTTGTCACAAGACTAAAAACTACACAGATAATCTACAGCACAGCAATTCATAATTCAACATAGTGTAGATGCTGTGCACTGCTCCACTCACATTGACTAGAGGATTAGCTTTATGGACACCATGACTGTCACATAAGGAGATTTACTGTGGCTATTTAACTGTAGAATTATTATAAAATGTCTCCTTTTCCCAGTCAACAGAGCAATACCTGAAAGTATTGTATGATTCTAGATATTTTTGGTTTTCTTGATTTTTGTTTTGGCAGAAATGTTAAAATATTAAACTACATTATTAATATCACAGCGAGAAACATGAATTTTGCATTAGGATGGTTTGCCTTTGCCGCACAGTAACTCACAGCAACAACTTCAGCTTTTAGTTGAGTTTACAGCACTGCAATGGTAGAACAGAGTTTTATTAAGATTATTAAAATGTTGCGGTATTAGCGGGTCATGATGTAGCAGTGTTAACATACTGTATACAGAGTTACAGTAGTGGTCAGTCTTCCAGATGTTTCAGTTATGAGTGGTAAGGTTATCGGAAAATGAGAAAAAAAGTGAGGCAAGTTGGTGAAGTGTGAGGCACAAGCAGATTAGCAGATTATAAACTGTTGATGAAGGCAGTCTGGTGGCTTTGCAGACAGTTTGTAACAATGTGTGATAGCAGAGATGTAGCTTGTATGGCCAACATGGCTAAAACACATAGACAATGAAACATGACATGAAAATAGGCCAAAACGGTCTCCCAAAATGAGTGAAAATTTTATCTTAACCAGCCAAGTAAAACTGGAAAAAGTAAAAAGATACAAAGAGATGGAGAGTAACTATGAGGAAAGATGAAAAGATGACATGATGTAAATCCTGGAGAGGAAGGGTCATGAGCTGCACATTTTTTAGGAAAGTACAACACAAAGCACCTTTGGTTTCACTGAATCTATCAGTATAAACCCAGTGTGAACCATATACATTAGGATGCAACTGATGGTGTGGCACAACAGTCATTTGGCAGCGAGAGGGGAGGTGAGTCTTAACATGCGTCCAGTTCATGTTAAGAACAACGTCCAGATTTAAGGAAATGTCAGTGAGGAGTGTGACGAAAACATCTTAGTAAACCGGTCGGTGACGCAGGTTTTCCACAACAGCGCTCACAAAGTCGCCAGTGGTAGAGTACCCGCCAAGGTCTCGTGTCCGTACCTGGGACGTGCACACACACACACATACAGGATAATGGGGTACAAGGAGAGGTGGGAATTAAAGGAAAGGGAAGAGGGAGAGGAAGGGCACTTCAGACAACGTGCAGGCAAATTCTGCTTTCAATTGACAGACATTCCTTAAAAATGACACATTCACATAGTTGCCTGAAACACAACGCTACCCCAACTCAAAGAACAGCTTTTGCCACCTCTCACAGACGATCAATGAGAAGCTGTTGTTGCTGAAATGCGATTTCTAGAGCTGAATTGATCGTGCATTTTATCTGAGGGACTGACGTTGACCGACTTCATGCTTGTGTCAGTGTATGTTAGTGTCGAAATGGAGAAGGTGCAAAAGGCAGTTAGTCCAAGCCAGTTTAACAAGAAAAAAAAAACTGGTTGTCCTGGAAACATTTACCATTATACCTTACACATTTATAAGAAGGACAAAATTGGGTGAGGAAGAGAAATGCAAGAGAAGAGCTCAAGTAAGATGCATAAGCATAAATACAATCTCAAAAGCAAGTAATGAAAGGCTCTCTAACATACTAAAGTATAGTTTGCAGTTTGTGGGTCAAGAACTGCTAACATTACACTTAACGTGTAGGTGTCATTGCTGGTATCTGACTGATTTATGTGGAAAAAAATCTGTCTTAGCTGTTCTGAGTCGCACACTGAAAATTTATATTGCATTAATCACTTTCTTAAGTGCCTGCAGCATTTTGACACAGAGATTACAGTTACTGACCCACAAACCTGATGAGCAGCATGTTAATTTGGAAACACAAGCTGGCATGAGTAGGATATACAAGTCCTGTTGGCTTCACATTTCTGAAGCAGAACCACCTGTTTTATTTTGCCCAAAAAACATTCCCTCTTGGTGTTAATACTGTTAGTGTTATCTGACATGTTTATGTAATGGCAGCTGTCTCCACATTCACAGCCTGAATGTACCATTGGGCATACAGCAGGTAGAGATAACAAGTAACACACTTACCTTGCCCTGTTTGATGACCCTCTTGACAGCATCTGACACCATGTGGGAGTGATATTCCAGGCTGCAACACAATACAGTGACAATTAAGAGGTGGCCAGAACTGTCTTGTACACATGTCAGCATTCAGAGAAACCAGGGACGAGTGGACCAGGACAGAGGATTAGGAGGTAAGGTGTGAAATGTGGTGTACCTCTTACTACAAGACCTAAGAGGATGACTCACTTGAGGTGCCTGAGCATGTTAGCAGCACTGAGCAGCATGGCTGTGGGGTTGGCAATGTTCCTTCCCACAGCTTGTGCAAAGGGGTGGCGTGCACCCTGAAAGAGAAAAGAGACAGGGGATCAAGAGTGACACTGTTGCAGTCCTGTAAGGGATGAGTACTCAACAGCAATACTATATTTCTATTGTCTGCAGTGCACCATTAACATTTTCTGCCACACACTCTCATCTAAAGTATGAAAAAACAAACTCTAAACAGAGGAAGCAGAATAAAACCAGAGAGTGACTTTCTGGCTAAACACATGTAAAACAAACACAGCAGTGGAAAAGGTCAATGGAAACTCACAGTCTCAAACACAGCATACTCTGCACTGTAGCTTTCCCCAGGAACAACTCCTGCTCCTCCAACCAGCCCTGCTGCCAGGTTATCAATAATGTTACCGTAGAGGTTGGGCATCACCAGCACGTCAAACTGGTATGGGTTCTGGACCAGCTGCAGCAAAGTAACACAGACAATGACACATTTAAACAAGAAATAGAAAAGAGAAACTAAAATCTAATCAGAAAATCATGTATTAATAAAGTCAGGAGAGTGAACTGTGAGGGTGTATATACCTGCATGCAACAGTTATCAATGATTATGTTCTCATATTTGATTTTGGGGTACAGTTGTGCCACCTCCGCACAGCTCTGCAGAAACAGGCCATCACCTAATTTCCTGTAATAAGACAGGGGGTTGAGGACAAATCATGACCTGAATTAACACCACTTTAAGAATTAACAGAAGAATATGATTCCAAAACAAACTCTGTATGTATGACAAAAAGCAAAGAGGGAGCTTTTCTGTTTCCTTACATGATGTTGGCCTTGTGCACAGCGGTGACCTTGTTTCGCCCCTTCTTGGTAGCATAATCGAAGGCGAACTTGGCGATGCGCCGTGACTTCTCTCTGGTGATGATCTTCAAACATTCGATCACGCCTGTCACACTCTAAAGAGCAAGAGGAGGGTACATAGTTTTTTTTTTTGGTTTTTTTTTTTACAGCCATTCTTCTTTGGCCATTGTATAATCCACAGTGCAAGAGAATGAAAACATATTACACCCTATCTACAGCAGAGGCATGTTTCAGTGTTAGTGAATGAAGCTGTCTACATTGTCGCTGCTCGCATTTCACACATGCTTTACACCCATTACTGCAAAGTGTCTTTTTTTAGGCTTGTAGTCCACCAGGAGGCCAGGGGGGACAAGGTGTAAATGGTCACACTGCCAACAAACTTTCATAATAAACTGAGTCTACAGGACAGTTAAAGAATCAATATCCGAGTAGCAATGAACGTTCAGCCCTCCCTATGAGTGAGAAGTGGTTCAAAAGAAAACCTGAATTAAAAGACACACAGACACACAGACACACAGACACACACACATATATATTTCAGCACCTCTGTCAGAGTGATTCATCTTTGTTTTGATACCCGGTTTAATGCTGGCCAAATCTCCCTCTTCAAAGAAAAACCCAATTCCTTTTCATGTGGGTTTAAAAACCACTGTTCATCCTCTGGCTACAGTGAGGAGGAGTGTTGTTTACCTCATGCTCCAGGGAGCTGTACTCCCCCTCGGTCTGTTCGCGGATGATGACTAGGTCCAGGTTGTTGTGGCGAGTGCTGTAGCCCGGCAGGCTGTTCACATGGACCACATTAGCAAACAGGTCCAGTTTACGCCTGGGGAATGGATGGGGAGGTAGAGTTATTAAAAAAAATAAATAAATAAAAACAAAAAGAAACACAAAATACGTATAAAAATTGTTTTCTGGTTTTACCTCAGTCTCATCTCATATGAAGCCAGCTCCCCTTTGAACTCCATGGGTGTGTGGATTTTTCCTGGATAACCAAGCATGTCACGAACATATATGTTAGGTCTATTCCATCTGCTTTAAAACCTCATATACTGTACTTTACTGCCGCCTTTTAAGTAACTCATATTTTGTTGTTATTAAATGGAGATGAACTATGAGAGGAGACAAAAGAAGTAAAGCTACCTTTCATGGCCACTTTGTTGTTCTTCATAGAGGTTAACACTTGCTCCAGCTTCTCCTCACTAGCCATGTTCTGTACCTCGCTCAGGTGAAACTCCTCAAATTCTACTGGGACATCTCCTGCCTGGAGACAAGACAAAGAGGAGTCAACTTTAAGATCAGCCATTTTCATTCAATTTGTAAACTACATGCCATCAGCACATATAAAGGCCTCAGCTGTTCACATAAAGATGGAGACACTGGCACCACTAGACATTTTGGGCCCCCCCTGAGCTCAGCTCAATAAGCCTAAAGTGAGCCAAGAGTGTGACAAATATGAAACATCAAAAATAAAAATAAGACGAGACGGTGAAAAAGAAAATCCTCTACATTTTCATCTACTTATAGCTATAGTGCAACATTTGTTTTCTAAAAGGACAAAAGGCAGCGATGATTCTGTCTTTGTCATAGTAAAATGTACCTTGAACACTTCCTTGACAGCAGTCATCAGCTCAGGTCCCACTCCATCCCCTGGCACCATCGTGACCTTGAAGGTAGCATCAGCACGGGCTGGCGGAGCTTCTGGGCCACAAAGACCAGCAGACACACTCAATGGTCGAGTGGCCAGGTGCTGCCACTGGGGGCCTCTCAGGCCCTGAGGACGGGAAAGAAGACACATTCACAACAAACACAACATATTACACCATGAGACGATATACATTTGCCTACCCTCAGAGATTTTGCCACATCGTAGCTATCCCTTTAATAACTCTGAGTATAATGATGATTCCCAACTTTTTTGGCTTGTGACCCTATAAAACAAAGCAGTGTCTACTGAACATGGAGAAGCAGTGTTTAAATTTTATGCACCATATATCTGGAACAAACTCCCAGAAAACTGCAGGCAGCTGCAAGTCTCAGTTCTTTTAAGTCAAGGCTGAAGACTTTTCTGTTTGCCGCTGCCTTTTATTAAATCAAATTATTCATTTCTTACACTGCACTGTAACTTTTATTCTTGTATTTTATACCTGTCTTATTCTAATTTAGCTTCTGCTTTAGCTTGTTTTTATTTTCTATTCTAATGACTGATTTTAAATTGTATCTGAGTGTCCTTTTTCTGTGGTGTTTCTTTTGCACTTTGTCTCAATGTTTTTGGTGTCTTGTGTGAAGCACTTGGAATTGCCTTGTTGCTGAAATGTGCTATATAAATAAATTTGCTTTGCGACCCCTCATCACAGTTTACATATTCTATTATTAGAAATATTCTGTTATTAGTGATTCCACGGATTTTCCCTTCATTCTATTACATCTTAGAGGCTTGAAGAGGTAGAACTATCCTGGATTCACAGAAAAAAAGCAGCAACTAGAGACAAATCGGACAAAAATAAACATAATTTTGTGTAGAGCTGAAACGATCAGTCAATTAATTAATTATCTGATCAGCAGAAAATTAATCTGCAACTATTATTGTCATTTTTCAACATCTCCAACATTCAACATTTGTGTGTTCCACCTTCTCCGGTGTGAGGATTTGCTGCTTTTCTCTGTTTTACTTACTGTAAATTAAATATTTTGGGGCTTCAGACTGTTGGTCAGACAGATTAAGACATCTGCAGACGTTACATTTGGCTCTGCGAAACCGTGATGGGCATCTTTCTAATGTTTTATAGAAAAAGCGACTAGTCGATTAATAGAAAAAAAGAGTCTGCAGATTAATCAATTATGAAAATAAGTTTAAGTTGCAGCCCAAATTTTGTGTGGCAGGGATGTTTTTTCTTCTGTTTCATTTTAATCATCTCGTGACCCCTCAGATTTATCTTGAGAGAGATAAATGAAAACCACTGTATTAGGCCACTGTGGGCAATTTCACAAATCAATGAGCAATACTATACAAGAAATGTAGCTTTATGGCAATACTGGATTTTTATATGATTTTTGCATCAATGTCAGATATTTAATTTGCTGGATTAGCCAAAAACAGACATTCCTGTCTGGTGACTTTATCCATAAAGAGCTTATTTACTGATTTTCCAGAAAATATGTGTCGATGTTATGATATAAAATACTGTGATAGTTTATCCATATTGCCCACAGCTAGTCACAGTGGTGCGCATTTGATCAGATAATATTGAGGCGGGCAGAGATGGGTGTGACTCTTTACTTCTGTAGACATGTTTCAAGAGGATCCTGAATGATCATCAGCTACTGACCAGTGGGCAAAATGTAAACTACAGGGAATAAATAAAATAAACAATCCACTTCAACTATCATCTGTCAAAAGGACAACTAACCCCTGCAGCTTTAAAGCAGACACATTATGAGATAATCTAAGCAGCTGCACATAGATTGACCCCCACTGATATCTAATAATCTGGCAAATGAGAAAGCTGGAGACGACTGGCAACTAACACAAAGTTATCAAGCATATTATCTGAGGTGAAGAGGCAAAAAGACTGCTCTGCGGTGCCCAGTAAGCCATGTGCTGTAGTTACATGTGTGTAATAGTAACTGATGGTTCACTAGGGACAGGGAGGTTACCATGTCAGGGTTAACGGACTTAGCTAGCTGCTTTAGCTCACATACCAAAGATACAGCTCTTAACTAAATGGCCACTGACATATTTGACGAGTAACGTTATCTACTGACGACCGAGATTTTATTTTTTATGGCTGAGCAGCTGACAAAACTAGAGGGAGCCACTTATATATCTGAAAGCGACGGGTGCATTTCAAACAGTGCTAATGATGGAAGCTCATGGTTAGCAACAAGACAGATAAGCCAGTGAGTCTGACTCTTTCTTTAACAGTTTGAGAAAACATGTCGCTTGAGCTGAACAAATACACCTTCAACTCCAGCAGCTCCTTTCCTCGCGGCGTATGTTTAAAATAAGCCTGTAAACATTATCTTTGCACTCACCTTGACCAATGTTACCAAGCTTCCTCTCAAGGCGGCCGCCATCGTCACGGGTATGCAGTAACTGAGCTTCTTTCTTCTTCTGTGGTGGTGCAGCGGTGGCAGAGCGCTGAATACAGGGCAGCAGCAGTGCCCTCAAATGGACAGAACAGTTGTTGTATGGGGTGAAAACTGCCTCTCCCCCTCCACTGGGGACTGTCTTGCTCCAGGACCCTTTGGCAGAACAGATGGTAGGTAGTCAACGTGAGGGCTTGAACACGAGTCCTCAACTTACATATCACATAGCCATAGAAAACTGACAACTTAGAGAGGGGTGCTGGGGAATACCACCACAGAGAGGGGACTATTTGCCTTATTTGCCTTGCGTGTAATAATCTAAACAAAAAGCAAGGTTTGAAGCAAGCCACAAGATGCAAATGTAGGATCCTCCTCAGGATGTTGTCTGAAGAAGAAGAAGAAGCTTAAATCCAAAGTCATTGCTACACCTGAGGAATAAAAATGCCCAATACAGAGTCATTTCATCATCTGGCTTCCATTCGTTCATTGTGGCCTTTACAGTTCCCATCACTAAGGAGAGAAAAACAAACAACACACACACTCAAAATCTATATTATGTTACATCTGACAAAATGTTTAGATCTGCAGCTAGAGGTCATTTGATGTATTAATCTCAGAATCAGAATCAGATTTATTGCCAAATAGGTTTTCACATGTGTCGCGAGTCAGAAGCATAGATTAAATATAAAATAGACAATAAAATATGAAAAAATATTACAAAATAAAGATATAGACAATATGGCTGTTATTTAAATGAAAGAACTGTACAGATTTATGCAGGAATGTACAAAATATTTGCCAAGAATTTGCAAAAGTTCATAGTATTTTAAGTCAGTTGAAGAATAACAGCAGAGAAAACAAAACAACTCAAACAGGAAAACTATTGTTGCACATAAGCAGGGAACAGTTGTCTGTAAACTTCTGTGCTCATGTGCATGGGTATAAGATGATGAGCAGGTTTAATGAGGATGGCAAATTGAATCTGAAGATGGGGCGGCACAGCAAGAAAAGATATAAATATATGGTGAAGAATGAGAAAACATGAAAACCTTACAATGTTATGCAACAATAGTGATGCAATAAATACAGTTTTGTGATGCTCTACTGCTCACTTCATTTTGAATGATTCAGGGGGCCAAGAGTTAGACAGGGCCCCTGCACCATGCTAGGGATTACAGTTATGTATTGTGTCAGAGCTGTTGTTGAGCTGAGCTCAGGGGGGCCCAAACTGTCTAATGGTGCCAGTGTCTCCATCTTTATGTGAACAGCTGAGGATGCACATTTTCACTCTCACTTATGAATCTTTTTCAATATGTTGCCTATCAGCTATAATATTATCTCTAAAATTTTGTGTTGTAACATTACATTTGTCGCTGCCAAGGCCCACCCTCTGAAGTGGGTCCATCCTAAATAGATCAGGGGATTCCCAATTCTATTCCAGGCAGGTGATGGTCTGGTGTGTCTGGCTGGCACACAGGATGACATCGGATTTTAAAATCCCCATCATGAAACTGTAGATCAGCAGGCTACCCTCTGACATTTGTTAACTAGTGCTCCTTTACCTTGTTGGGCATTTCATTTGGTTATTCATGCTAGCATAATTTCTCTGGCAACCAAAGCAGCGCATTTAATAGTTTTTGGAAATTTTGCCCTGAGTCAGGCCTCTCAGACAGTCCCTCATTTGTTCACAAGTCCCTCCTCCTTAGTTTGTTCCTCTCATACGTTATCATTACGTTTGTGCCACAGAGCCATTTTTCTGAAATAGAAATCCATGGCAATCTTTGAAATACCCAGAGGGTCTTTTAACAGTGCTTAAGGAGTGCCTCCTTCAATATTGTTTATGTGATGTGTTGCGATGGCTCTGCACGGATGTCCGCAGAGTGCCGAACAGAGCCGAATTTGTTGAACACAGAGCTGAGCTGTGCTGATC
Source organism: Oplegnathus fasciatus (assembly GCA_003416845.1). Classification (NCBI taxonomy): domain Eukaryota; kingdom Metazoa; phylum Chordata; class Actinopteri; order Centrarchiformes; family Oplegnathidae; genus Oplegnathus; species Oplegnathus fasciatus. The sequence continues at coordinate 2,414,603 of NTHP01000033.1, forward strand.
TTTGTAGCCAATTGCTATTGACCACTTGTTGAACTGAAAGATAGACGAAAAACAAATTACTTGTGTTTCTGAATTTCCAGAACTGTAAAAAATAGGCCTCATATTGAGACCAGACAAAAAAGATATTTGCTTGGCAAAATATCAGCACGCAGATGCAGCTACCAGGTTTGCTACGAAAACACTGTTTGAATCTCTGAAAAGTAGCGGCCTACTGCCACCAATATTAGCATTGTAGCTAAGGAGGTGCAATTTAATCCAGCGTGGAAGTTCTGGGTGTAATGTGGATACACCTTTAACTCTGTTTTAAAGGTATTTCTAAAATCCATAATAAACCTTTAACTAAATATTTCATTTTCTTCACTATAAATATATTTTTAACCTGTTTCTCATGTTGTCGCTCAATTTTCTGATCCGAATAACGATGGTTGCCAGAAATATGTGTCCATTTTCAATTTGTGCATTGTGCACAGAAATGTAAACACTTTATTATCAGTTATATCTATCTATATTAAAGGACCAGTGTGTAGGATTTAGTGGGATCTAGTGGTGAGGTTGCAGATTGCAACCAACTGAATACCCTTCCCCTCACCCCTCCCTTTCCAAGTGTGTAGGAGAATCTATGGTGGGTGCCACTTCAACGTAAAAACACGAAAGGCCCTCTCTAGAGCCAGTGTTTGGTTTGTCCGTTCTGGGCTACTGGAGAAACATGGCGATGTAACATGGCGGGCTCTGTGGAAGAGGACCCGCTCCCTATGTAGATCATGGGTGTATTATAAGTCCTGGATATGGCGCCACTGCTCAGCCTTGCTTCCAGTTTTTTCCAGTGGCCACTCGCAGTATTGCAACGAAAAATCCCCCTGCAGCCCAAAAAGGATTTCCCCATAGACCACCATTATAAAAGAGATGTCTGTAAAACTGTTGACAGGACACCTCCAACTATAAACATGGTCAATTATTACTCTTTGTATTGTTTATTTTTAAGCCATGGAGGTTTAATCTTTGTAAAACTTTTCCAAAACCCATAAAAAGTCATTTTTTTCTGAATGACATCACCGCTGTGTACAAGCACGCTACAAGCTATGGGTTCGGCTGGGCCAGAAGCATGATGGGATTAACACTACTGCGCATATTCAGTGGGCCGTATACCCCGGAAGTAAACCCGGAAGCTAGAAACTTTTTTGGTGTGCACGCCAGTCGAGCAACTCCTATTGGCTGCGTTCCGAATCGCATACTTTTTCTCTTTACTTTTAGTCCGTACTGCAGCTGCCCTTACAAAGTACATACTTTTGCATGCAGTATGCATGTAGCTGGGAACATACTACTTCGTCATGACATTGCGCCTTGAACTTTGACCTTCATGCTCATACATCAGAGCAGAGGATTGTGGGTCAGAATAGCCAGAAAAGCATGCTGGCTTGCATACTGCAAAATGCAACCAGATGCAGTAGGACATCCTGGTATTTTTGGCATACTGCATTTGACACACTATGTATTGGGACATACTAAGGCTGTATTCGAAACTGCATACTATACTAACAGTACGTACTGATTTGGCCAGAATGTAGTATGTAGTATGCAGCATGCAAACAAAAGCAAAATCTGCAGTATGCCAAAAATACCCGGATGTCGTACTGATTTGGAAAAAATCTCCAGTATGCATCGGACCAGTCTAACTCGCTTACTGTGTATGTAGTACATACTGCATACTGCGTTCGTCGGTAGTATGTAGTAGGCGGTTTCGAATACAGCCTAAATCTTTTTCTGGCATACTAAATAGTTTGCTAGTATGGATATTGGAACGCACCCATTGGACTGAATGGGCACCATTGTTGAATCTGGCGTCCAGATCTTATAATACATCCATGATGTACATCGATTCACAACAATTCTTAGTTTCAGGTGATTATACACTAATGAAAATATAATTATATTATATTCAATTATATCCCCCTAAATCTCACATACTGGTTCTTCAATGTTACTTTTCATTAGGAAATAGTTTTAGGATTGGCAATTTGGGAAACGTAATATTATTTTATGAAGATGGTTAGAAGAATCTTTGAGGAGTCAGAAAATGTTGCTAAATGACTTTCTTGTTTTTTGTTTTTCCATCTTTCAGAAAAAATGAATCCTGAGCACTGTGACCTGAATATGTAATGATAGCACAGGGGAAGCATGACATGGGGTTAACCTATCCAGTTTGATTGGTGGAGGTGTAGATGGTAGCTATTATTGCCTTGTAGCCTGGAAGACAGTATTTAGGGATAATTCGTCCCAGAGGGAGCAGTGCCTGGCTAGTGGCTGACAGCCGCAGCGTAGTATCTGAATTTACTATATATGGGCAAAGCCAGGCAGAGCGAGAGCTGCACCCGCTTCCGTGTTTGTGTGATCGGGGAGTGCACAGCCGGGGGAGCTTCTCTGTCTCCACTGTTTCATTCATTTACAAGAGCAACGATAAGCAAGTGATCAGCAGGGAAAATGCCGTACGAACTGAGTAAGTCTTTTTATATTTAATGGCAACAGCTAAATAGAAAAATGCAGCGAAAGTCTTTATTTTGGGCGACATTATTCAGCACATCGAGCTAGTCAGCCAGGTAGCCCGTAGCTAGCTAGCCTCGCCCATAGCTGCATGATTTTGATACTTCATCTCGCACATGAAAGACAAAATCCCGGCATTTGCAGTGATTCTGTCAGGTTTAATGTACACCTGTGTCTGATAAGTTTGTTGTGAAGATGCTCTGGCTCAAATGGCTGGTCATTACAGACGGCTCATTTCAGTTAGCGTTAGCTAACTGAGCTAACGTCAGGCAGAGGAAATAGTTGAGCTCACATCGCATTGTTGTGACATGTCCAGACAGAGGGGCTGGCTGTCAGTCAGGGAAGTGAGGAGGTAGCTCACGGAAACTTAGTTTGTGGCTGCTGAACAAGCGTCAAGTGAAGAGTGTTGCCTGTATTTTCAATGTGGAGCTGGTGGAGATCAGAGCAAGTCAATATTCTCGATAAGAAAACTGTGATTTTTAGAGTCAGTGTGGTGGTTATGTATATAAAACGTGACTAAGATAATTATAAGATTGATTTATGCTTGTTTTTCATCTTTTCTGTAGTAAGTTAAGAACCCAAACAATACATATTCGTAAAATCAGTTATCAGTATAAAAAAAATCTCTTGCTACAGTAAGACACAGTTTCAGGAAGTTCATTTATATCCTTCTTGATTCTTTTTTTTTTTTTTTTAACAGGATATCATTGATGTATACGCTTAAATGATACCATCTTTGTCTTGTTGCCAAATCTCCTGCCATTCTTCTTCTAGGACAACTTCCTATGGACACTGCTGTGACAGCTCTGTGCTATATTGGTCTGAACACGACTTGACCAATAAGGACAGACCTGGCTGTTCGGTCATGTCTCAGTCCTCATTAGTCCTGACTAATGAAGAACTCAGTGATGCTGCTGATTAACTCTGATTAAGCATACTCATGTCCTATGTGAAACAGTAGCAGAACAATTTCAGGCTCTATCAACACCCTAGATTGTCTGTCTGCAATCAGTCCCTTATGGAATAATTTGGGGCTGCAACTAACTATTATTTTCATTATCAATTAATCTGTCGATCATTTTCTCGATTAATCGATTAGTTGTTTGGTCCAGAAAATGGTGAAAAATGTTGATCACTGTTTTCCAAAGCCCAAGGTGACGTCNTTATGATGTAATATTATAGTTTAAGATAAAACTTTATTGATCCCTGGGGGACAAATTCACAAGCTACCCAGCAGATAAAGTAGTTGAAATGAGCTCCATCTTTACCAGCTGCAGCATTTAAGTGATGAACATGTTAGTGCAACAATAATTATAATTAAATAATATAATATTTATTTTTCTGAAATGAGCCATTCTGCGCTATGAGTACTTTTGGTACTTTAAGTATATGTTGATGCTAATAATTAGGGCTGCAACTAGCGATTGTTTTCATTATCGATTAATCTGTTGATCATTTTCTCGATTAATCGATTAGTTGTTTGGTCCATGAAATGGTGAAAAATGTTGATCACTGTTTCCCAAAGCCCGAGGTGACGTCCTCAGATGTCTTGTTTTGTCCTCAACCCAAAGATATTCAGTTTGCTGTCACAGAGGACGAAAGAAAGCAGAAAATATTCACATTTGAGAAGCCGAAATCAGAGAAATTGGACGCTTTCACCGATGCACACTCTATTATCAAAATAGTTGGCAATTAATTTAATAGTTGACAACTAATCCAACTGTTGCAGCTCTAGAATAATTCAGTTTAAAGCTTTTTTCAGTGTATGCTTATATAAGTTGTATTGATCTTAATGTTTTACATTATCTGCCTGCCCGTCATCTTTCTTGTCATGTCTACTTTTTTAGGACATGTGTTCGCCAGTCTCCCACAGATGGAGAGGGGAGTTGCAAAAGTGATTGGCGGTGATCCCAAAGGCAACAACTTCCTGTATACCAATGGGAAGTGTGTCATCATCAGGAACATTGAAGTAATTTTCATCTCTTTAAGAGCCATATTTAACAAGTGTTGCTTGCTTATTTATTTATTTATTTGTACCAACCTTGGTCTTTCTTTGGCCATTATTCATATTAGTTATGATGACATGTTACTGAATAATTGCAGTAAACTGCTTTGATTGTACTGAATTTGGTCAGTCAAATTTTAAAGAGTAAGTTGACACCAACCTCAAAAGCATAATTATACTGATCTTCTGGTTAAATGTTTCATGTTTCTTGCACCTCTGACTGCACCCAGCAGCTGTGTTAGGTGTGGTCATGAGTGGGTGCTCTCCACAATGCGACTGGCGCAGTGCCGGTTTGCGTTGGTTGGACCATGCGGCACGAAACGGCATATGCCAAATGGAAATGGTACTGTTACTGTCTGCCAACACTTACAAGCTCTCTAAAAAGGAAATTAAAGTTTGGCTGCAATGATAGTGGGTTTGGTTGCATACAAATGGTTTAGCACGTTCAGAATTTTGCACTTCCTTACATTTAACTAATTCTAGTTCAATACTTGTATACTTCATCCTCAACAAGAAGTGTTACAACAACATCTCCACTTCTTGCTGCTGCTTGATTGGCGGCTGATGGGGACCCAACGTCATACCTGCTGCAACATTTGCCACTTGCACTGCATTTAAGAGCTTCCCTCACCCATGCCACTACATAACATGCAGCACAATGGCACGGTCAAATGGAGCTCAACCTCTGTTGCACCTGTAACCACACCTATAGGTGATGTCAGGGTGTATTGAACACTTGAACAGCAAGGTCAGCAAAAATATATAAATATATTCAGAGTATTCAGTTACTCTTTAACCAGGAAGCACTTGTGCAAAATGAAATGAACATTTTCAAGTGATAGTTTAGGTAACATGTTTTAACTCTCATCTTGTTTTTTCTTTTTTTTACTGTTTAACTGAGCAATTGTTAAAATATGTAATCCTTCTCATTACTTGCCCCATTGGACGCAGTCATAGAGCTGTGTCAAGCTGAGATGCTGCATCCGTTTAAATCTAATGAGTAAAATGTTATCATAACCAATAGGAACAATGGTCAAAACCCTGAAGATAAGGTCCAGGTCAAAAAATAAAACAGAATTTTCCTTTGACTTTGTACTAATTTAAGGGAACCATCTAATGTGCCATTTGTCAGACGTAGACCTGCGGATGTCTCACATTTCCTGTCTTTTACAGAACCCGGCTATAGCAGACATTTACACTGAACATGCCCATCCAGTTACTGTTGCCAAGTATGCCCCCAGTGGATTCTACATTGCATCTGGAGGTAAGTGGCCCATGTATAAACACATGTAACACATAACATTAGCAAAGTATTGTTGGTACTCTAAAAAATAATTGTTTATAAATCCTTTAGATGCATCAGGAAAGATCCGCATCTGGGACACCACCCAGAAGGAGCACCTGCTCAAGTACGAGTACACCCCTCTTTCAGGCAAGATCAAGGACATTGCGTGGACAGAGGATAGCAAGAGGATTGCTGTTGTTGGGGAAGGACGAGAGAAGTGAGTAATTCAAGAAATGGAAGGAACCTCATTAAACTCGGAGCACAATGACTCAGCTTCTCCTGCTATCACAATGATTAATGCCCACTGTGCACAAGTCCAATGTTTGCTTTAAATATTTTTATGTTTAACATGCCAAGGTGCCATTTTGGTGGAATTGCATGACGATTATTATTGATTGTCTTGCTTGATGTCATGGCTTTGTATAAAATATGAACCAAGTGTTGTACAGTAAATAGCACTCACACTCTGCACATCACCATTGAGCAATAAAGACTTAAGGGGTCTTAAGCTGGAGGGCTTAAGACCCCTTAAAAAAACCCAAAACATAGCATAAATATTATTTTAGTGTAACTGTAGGCATGAAGCAATATTATGCGTAAACTCTGTTCTTTATTTCATCATGGGAGACTTGTTTTTGTTGTTTTTATTCCTCTCTCAAACATCACAGAAACCTGGAACAGTTGCATGTATGCTTGTGTCTTGTTGTAGGTTTGGGGCAGTGTTCCTGTGGGACTCTGGCTCCTCAGTGGGGGAAATTTCCGGCCACTGCAAATTAATCAACAGCGTAGACATTAGGCAGAAACGCCCTTACCGCCTTGCCGCAGCCAGTGATGACACCTGCGGGTCCTTCTTCGAGGGGCCTCCCTTCAAGTTCAAGTTCACATTACGTGTGAGTTGCAGAGATGAACTTTTTTTTTCTTGTAGGCATTTGTGCAGCTTTTGGAAAGGGCTATTTGTGTTTTAAACAAAGTAGTTGGAGCCAAGTTGATTTTGCTGGACCTGTCAGACCAATCAAAGACTAAATGTCATCAACGAAACAAAATATTCGCCTTTAGCAAATGCAGACATTGTACAGTAGTAGACTTTGAACCAGCTGTCTTATATTTAATGCCCATTGGTCATCTCAAGTCTGTCACACCCTGGTGGTGTTTGACAGTGTAGCCTTGTTTCCATGTTACATAACCCACTTCCCCCATAAATTCTTGGAGGATGTGTGAGCCACATTCCTAGAAGCAGGCCTTCTCTCTAGAAACATGTAATACATTTTTGAGCATTAAACCTTTAAATTTTGTCCTCTGATTTAAATTTCTTGTGGTCTGCTTTTAGAATTCAGTCTGCAATTGTTTTTTCAGTATGCATATGTAGATTACATTCTGCTGACCTAGGTTGGGATAGTTGCTTTGCAAATATGTCACACAGTAGATGTCTACGCCCCAAAGTCTCAAAGGCCAAATGTTTTGCTTTTTTTTTTCCTGTTCAATTTTTACTGTATAATGATATTTTTTTTATGAAATCACAGCTTCTATTTGTTGCATGTTTTGAAAGTCAAGCAGCACATGCACTCCTCTTGAGCCCGTGTCCTGTTTCCTTTATGTTTTATTCTGCTCATGAACTCACTGGTCCAACAGCCCCTTACATGGTCGTAGAGTAGGCTGTACAGTATAGTACAAATGTACAGCAGTTCATTTAGATCCCAGAGATACCCCCCCAATGTAATTTTCTTATCAAGAACAATGTTGTCTTGGGACAGCAGCAGCAAACTGGTTTGATTGCAACCTCCTTGACTCTTAACAGTTATATTGGATATCCACTGCCATGTGCATGCTATGTATTTTGTGTTATTAACCCTAGACCTTGGTCAGCACTGATTGTCTAAAATGGGGAAGCACTGTGACTTTCTGTCTGTCATGAGGATGACCAAGAATGATAAATATATGTATTTGTTCCATTTGCCAATTTATGTCATGTCTTATTAACTATGATAACAGATTTAAAGTCTAAATACTAATAAAATACTAATATGGACTGTATATTAATTTGCACAATCTTTCTTTATGGATTGTTTTCCACAATTTTTCTTCTTCTGTCTCCCTGGTGACTGCTACAGGAACACAACCAGTTTGTCAACTGTGTCCGTTTCTCTCCAGATGGAAGTCGGTTTGTCACAGCTGGCGCTGATGGCCAGGTGAGTATTGATTACCAGGTGTGGCCATGTGACCATATGAAAATTTTAAAGTAAGATCTCTGCCAAAACTAAGTAATTATCACTGTGATATTTGCTAATACAAATATAATCTAGGGATGTCTCAACCTAAAGTGGCGTTTGTATATAAATAATTGACAAAAACTGTAGTTGTGTAAAGAAATCATCTTCTTCCACAGATTTACGTCTATGATGGAGCGAATGGTGAGGTTGTTGGCTCACTGGGTGGAGAGAAGGCCCACAAAGGAGGAATCTATGCTGTAAGTATTTTTTATGTTTTTTTTATACATAAAAAAATAACACTACATTCAGTATTTATTTTACCAGTCTGTCTTGTTTAAACTTACACAAATGATCACTACAGTGTTAAACCTTTTTCCTGTGGCCCAATACCTTTTTCAGGAGAGCTAGCTATAATCAGAGTTAGCATGCAGTCTGCATGTGGACACAGAAAATGCTTCCCTCCCTATTCAAATTAGCGATTACATGACAGGGCTTCATTCTGTCTTCAAGTTACTGATTTGATTTTGCCATTGATCTTTACACACAAAATGTGTAACTTTTACATGCATATTAATATCACAACCCCCACCCCCGCTTTAAATCCTCTAGGTCAGCTGGAGCCCTGACAGCTCCCAACTGATCTCTGCCTCAGGGGACAAGACCGTGAAACTCTGGGATGTTGGTGCAGGTACGGCCGTCACCACCTTCAACATGGGCACTGATGTGACAGACCAGCAGCTGGGCTGCCTGTGGCAGAAAGACCACCTCCTCAGCATCTCCTTGTCAGGATACATCAACTATCTGGACAAGAACAACCCTAACCGGCCCATACGCACGATCAAGGTCAGACTCAGTTTAAGGATGCTATTATTCCTCGATACTATCAGTAGAGTTCCTTGATACAGATAAAACCTTATGTTAAAGTTGATATTACTTTTTGTCATAGTGGGGAAAAAATGAGAAGTTGCTGAAAGCATGTTAATATTGAAGATGAACCAGACATTTGCAAATGTGTATCGGTATTTGCGAAACTTAAATCAGCAGAGGTTTGCACCCAAATATGCAAATACAAACTGAGATTTGTAAATGTATAATACGTAGCTTGTGTTTTGTATAACTTGGTGTCCATATCACTGATAACTCTCTCCAACCAGTGTCGACCTGTTTGTTTTGTTTGTGCTTTCAGATTTGTACTGGGATCATAAAATGTGACACCATATGTCAGTAATAACCTTTTTAAAATGTGGATATAAATTCTAAAATCTTATTACACTTTTTCTTAAAATTGTAACACACATGTACTATAATTTCACAACAAGCTCACAATATTCACATACAGAAGCCAAAACAATATGTTGCCAGGAGTGCTACCTTTTGTATAAAGCTCTTAGCTCTTAGTCTGCCTGCTATTTTCAATGTATTTTTTGAAAACAACTCCTATACCTATAAGACCTATAATTTGGGTAGATAAAGCAAACTCTCACTAGAGCAGGGACTAGAAGCTTCCGACTGGCATACACATTTGTCCGAAATGGTGAGAGGGAGGGAGGGAGGGAGGGAGGGCGGGCGGGTGGTGTAAAATTACAGTAGTATTCTTCTTTAAGCTCCAGTCCCTGAAAATGTCAGCATGAAGTTGGCTGACCCAGCCACGGGACTAGATTTGATGCATTAAAGGGTATTATATGTTGTAGAAGGCAGTAGGACAGAAAATGCCAGTCGCTGTGTATCAGGTTATTACAGACACATCTAAAATAGTCATGTTGCTTTTACTGGAATTAATGTGCTGTTAAATCTCTCCAGTGAAATGTCCATCATGGGTGGGGGGTTAATATTCTACATAAACTGTTCTTATGTTCCCTATATCTGAAAACATGTATTTGTTCATCCTACAGGGTCACACCAAATCCATCCAGTGTCTGACGGTTCACAAAAATGAAGGGCGATCATACATCTACTCGGGGAGTCACGATGGTCACATCAATATCCTTTGACTGATTTACGTGGTGCCAATAATGATTGTAAAGGTCACTCAGTGTGTAGATTACCTTTGATCATTTAGATCTGCTCAGGCAGGTGCAGCACACACTGAAAGTAGTTTTTAATCTCCTAAAATTGAATGATATAATAACGCAGCTAACTACAGATATTTGCCTGTTGGAGAGGTTTATCCTTCTATAATTTGCTCACCAAAATTCTAAAAAAAATGTTTGAAAAATGTCATTTTTAAAAATCAATTTCCACATGATTTCATTAGAATTACATCGCTGATAGAAGATTGTTGTAGCAGAGTGGAATGGTCAGCAGGATCGAAGGCAGCACTAGAGGCTAAATTTGAAGTTTAAAAATTGATTGAATTTCTCTGATGAGGGACCTGCACTAGGTGGGAAAGCCTCTGTGGTACAGTCAAAGTCAAAGTGTACTTTGTTGCCACTTTCCTGCAATATCAAGTATCCACGTCTACAGTTCATTTATTCCTTAGCGATTCTCACATTACTGGGATGCAGAAACTGGGGAGAACGACTGCTTCTCTGGGAAGGGCCACAGCAACCAGGTGAGCAAGATGGTGACTGACGATGCCAACGAGCTGGTGACGTGCAGCATGGATGATACACTGCGCTACACCAACATCAACAAGAAGGAGTACAGGTAGGGGTCATTACGCGTGGCTGTGCAGATAACAACTATGAGATGAACTTAGTGGGGATTATAATGATGTTCTGCATTTTGTCTGGTGATAATAGTGGGAGTCGATGTGGGCAGGGTGGTCGTCTAGAAGAAAGCTTTGTTATGACAGTTGGTGATGGGCAGATGTGTCAACACTTAATGATCTGTCATGTTGGAAATTGGTAATAGCGTTTCTCTTCGATGTCTGTCACAACATTTACCAGAGCAGGTTTGCAGTGTTGGTTCTGAATTATTACTTTTAGGAGTGTGTGAAGCAGTTGCATAAACACGTTTTTTTCTGTATGTATACATTTACATGTATACATGTAAACATTTATTTATGTCATTCACATATATCTATATATATATCTATATATATATCTATATATATATCTATATATCTATATATATATCTATATATCTAGAACTTCCGGTTTTCAGTGCCTCTGATGTGGTGAAGATGGATTTCCAGCCTAAAAGTGTGTCAGCAGCAGCAGGTGGGCTGTCACTGGCTGTGTGCATTGGGCAGGTAATGTTTTTTTCTTCTTCACCATTGCCTAGCTTAGCCAAGTTCTTAGTTCAGTGTTTCCCCTGTGAACACATTTTAGGATTTCCAAGCTTTTACATCATCCACATGATATTTTAATCCGCTGAAGTTTTGATGTCTGCAAATGTTGTGTCTTTTGATGGCATCATTCGTCATCTCTTGCTTTTTTTTTTTCTAGATTATCTTGCTGAAGGATAAGAAGAAAATCTTCACATTGGATAATCTCGACTATGAAGCAGAGGTTGGAGTCGTCCACCCTGGGGGCGCCACTGCTGCGGTGGGGGGAGCAGTAAGTGGACATCTAAGAACGCACAGTATTTCGCCAAACATGAGTTTTGGTCAGCTTGTGCTCTGTCTTGGGAAAATGCTTTTGAGCTCAGGGGAAAAATAGCATAACCATGTGTTGGCGTGCAATAACCATCCATTTTTAACAGTACAGCGCACTCTTAATCACACCCTGGTGACATTAGATTTGAGATTCATTCTTTCCTTTTTTCTCCATAGGATGGGAAAATCCATCTGTACTCCATTCAGGGCAACACTCTGAAGGACGAGGGTAAAGCTATCGAGGCTAAAGGGCCAATCACTGACATGGCCTACTCTAATGACGGAGCCTATCTGGCTGTCGTAGATGAGAGGAAAGTTACCACAGCTTATACTGTGGCTGACGGATACTCGGTAAGCATTTGTCTGTCCTATATATTACAGGCCTCAATATCCAGTGCCTATAGTTTATAAAAAAGAGACAGACTAATTTATACTAATTATTTCTCACTCTTTTTTTTCACCAGGTCAAAAATGAGTTTTATGGACACCATGCCAAACCAGTGTGCTTGGCCTGGTCACCTGATAATGAGCACTTTGCGACTGGTGGGATGGACATGATGGTGTATATCTGGACAATTGGTGACGCAGACGCAAGGATTAAGCTCCCAGGTAGGCCATACAAGAGCGCATGTGCATTCACTCATGCCTGGCTCGCACGCAGGCATACGCCGTTGTACTTAGAGGTTGAGATGAGGTTTTTTTTGAGGTTTTGAGATGAGCTAAATTATGCATTTAGAGCATGTGGCTGGGCTTAAAGTTGTAATCCTTAAGATTTTGGTCCTGGTTGATTTGGCAAGCAAGTGTAGTTTAACACCACAGCACTCTCTGAGCAGCTTCTCTGTCAGAAATGCAACAGAAGAGCAACCAGTGTATTTGTTTACAGTGCAGCTAAACAAACTCATGTTGTTTTAATAAAGAAGTCACTCAAAAATAATACGGTGGTCTGATTTCATGTTGCGCAATTGGTTTTCCTCACAACATCAACTGCAGCTCTTCATCTAACAGCTCACTGTGGCTGCTCCTTCATATTCAATTTCTCCCACAATATTTAAAACTGATCCACTGACAAAAGATTCCGAAAATGACCATGTCTTGTTTTGTAGACACATTTTTTTTTGAGGAACTCTGCTGAACTCAGTGACAAGTACATTGAGTTTCCTGTGACTGCTTTGTAATAAAAGCCACCTTGTTGAATACTTTTAATGTGAAACAGTAGCAGGAAATTGAACAGTAAACTGTGAGGCTGATATCAGGTACAGAATCGTAACTTGGAAGTCATAGCTCAATGTGTATTGATTGTTGAGCAAACCGAACTTGTCTTTTAAGTGAACACTTTTCTGTGTGTTGAGACATTTTTGTAACAAGGTTGTTTCGTGCTTTGATGTCTGCAGACGCTCACCGGTTGCACCATGTTAGCGGCCTGGCCTGGGTGGATGAGCATACTCTAGTCACTGCCTCCCATGATGCCAGCATCAAGCAGTGGACTATTACATACTGAGCTGCAAGCAGACAAACATCCACATCTCCAGGGACAAGGACTACTGTAGAATTCTATCTCTTTCTTTTTTTTTTAACTGTATTTTCACATTCTATGCTGTCTGTAAACATCTGAATTGTGAATGGTTATGACTGGGAAAAGCTCCCATAAGAATTATTCAAATATGTCTCTGATGCAAATAATCTCAACTTACACAGAGACAAAATGTTGAAATATATGATGTAACTATGAGTGCTTTTACATCTCTTTGAACGTTATGGACCTAGAAAAATATTTGTAAGGTCGACATTCCATAGGTAATAGCTTTCACTCCGTTTCACTGAAATCCTTGTCTGTGGTTGGGCTCAATGCACCCTAACTTAACGGATGAACCAAAAGCGAGTTGTTTTTTTTAAAATGAAAAATGAAACCTTTTGGTTACATTCCTGAAATGAGAAGTAACTGGTCCTGACTGCAGTTGCCTGTCTTCTTCTTTTTTTTTTTTTCCCCAAGGTTTTAAGGGGGTGGGTGTTTGCGCTTTTTGCTTTGTCCTAAGTTTCATACTTTATATGATTCACAACTCTTCCTGTTGGACTGGGGAGCAATAATAGGAAATGAAAGAACGAAGTATGTGTACAATCAAGATGCTGTCTTGTTCAGTTGAAGGTCCTGTGTTGTTGCTGTGTTTTTGTTTGGGCCCACTATGCTTGTCTCACTTATATTTTTCCATGTCTTTATGCATTCGCTTCCAAGGTGGAAGTGATTCATCAGTAATAATAATAATAAAAAAACTCTTTTTATGCATTTTCCCTTTCATGCAGATCTGCACTCTTTCTATTTGTCAAACAGATTTATGTGCAGGTTTGTCCAGTGAGAATCTTTGTGCATTCAGGAACACATTAAACTATGATTGCAGATATGATTTGACTGGCTATTGTCTCGTACATTAGTACCTTATAAGCAATCTGACCAGTTAATTTCTTCGACTGCATTTTCAGATTCACTCACAAGTTACACCTGGGTATTCCCGCATGATACGGCTTTTTGTTTCTCGGAAAATTAAACCGCTGTTTTGTGAGTTTATCAAAAATAAGGGACAAGTTAGGATCTGACAAAGCCGTCATCATATTATAAGACTTAAAGGCATAACGAGTAGGATTCCTCGGTTACTGTTTGGGAACACAACATTCAAAGCTCCCCGGCTCAAAGCGCATGCATGTACTTCTCGTCGTCCCACGTGCTTACGATCTGGCAATTGGTTGCTGCGTTTTTATAAAATCCCGCACCTGTTATTGGCTGGGGGCTACACACTACTGCCCAAAGGTTAATGCCCCGAGCACAGCAAAATTGTATTTTCTTATACAAGCAGAAGGCAGGGTCTCTATGGGGTTCCATTTGTGCCAAAATTATGCCACATGCACACTGTCTATGTCAACTGAACATGTGACAAAACATTTGTCTATGTCTATTCAACTTTAAACTGTACTTCAGTTGTGACAAAACTATTTTGACAATCAGATGGTCTATGTCGATTGCTCAACTGACAAAACATTTGTCTTTATCAGTTCAACTTTGAACTGTACTTCTGTCGTCTTGTTGGACTCCCTGTCGTCTGACTGTGTTGTTATGAATGTCGTCCTGATGTGTTGTCTGACTGTGTTGTTATGAATGTCATCCTGATGTGTCATCTGACTGTGTTGTTATGAATGTCGTCCTGATGTGTCGTCTGACTGTGTTGTTATGAATGTCGTCCTGATGTGT
>NTHP01000033.1:2429824-2444821 GCA_003416845.1 Oplegnathus fasciatus
TTTGTCAGTTGAGCAATCGACATAGACCATCTGATTGTCAAAATAGTTTTGTCACAACTGAAGTACAGTTTAAAGTTGAATAGACATAGACAAATGTTTTGTCACATGTTCAGTTGACATAGACAGTGTGCATGTGGCATAATTTTGGCACAAATGGAACCCCATATATTTGTGTTAAATTTAGATGGCTGGCCACAATGTCAACAGGGCTCTTTTCCCCTTTTGTCTATCAAGTAAATCAGTTTCTAGCCTGAGTATTACAGCGGGGCTCAGGCACAGGTCTGTCAAAACACCTTGCCAATGTCATAGGATACCTTTATCTGGTCAGGAAGGCAGGAGACTCTAAAAAAGTAGATCATAGTTCTTTAGATTGACCTCAGAATTGACTTACTTTCAGTAACATGTAGAAAAGGTGTGTATACATGTAGCAGTGTATTCTCAAGTCCAGTTTTTTTCCAGTCCTGCAGCTCCAGGAAAGAGAGAGGTGGGTAAAATATCTGGAAAATAGCTAAATGAAGAAATAGTCAGAGGGGTTGTGTTTCTCTCACAATGTTTATGCACAGTTTGCTACTAGAGACAGTAAAGAAGCTGATAACGGTTAACCAGGGATTCATCCCTTCCCCTCCAGCACCACAGGTTGGTGGGTCAAACAGTAATCTACCTGGCTATTGGCTAACTGCACAGCAGTATAGTAACTTAATGCTACAGTGTTTCTATTAGAAGAAGCAGTAGAAAACAGTTTGTCTGAAACACATCATCTATTATGTTGGAATTAATAATAGCTTGGCTGGATTTGCCAGAGCAGCTTGTAAGGATCGATAGAAAGGTAAGTAGAATATAAACATTCATGTAGTTCTTAAATGTAAATGGCTTGTAAGTAGAAAACTACAAATACAGGGTGTAAACGACCTTGTAAATGACTGTCGAATTGCAATTTTATCTTTACAGAATTGGTTTTATACAAGGGTTAAATATTTTCTATTTTTCTATTAATTTTTGACGTCAATTTGGCTCTTATTTTGAAGGGCAGGTTTTCCCAATACTCCTTTGTAAACTGGACATGAGGGAACGTGCTGGAAAAAGCAAAATCATTTCAGTGTAAGGTTGTGGAAACGCTAAGGTGCAAAGTTTAGCGCCTAGCTGGAAAGTGAACAAGGTACAAGTTTTGTTTGCTGTAAGAAATTTGGTAATGGGTTGCACATGTAAAAAACGCCTTTGTGTATAAGCTTGTTTGAGTGTGAAGTGAGGAAGTTGTGCTAATTCTGGTTATATTTCGACTACTAGCTTAGCCTGGCCCTTTGTCTCTGACGCAGGTAATACAAGTACCAGCGCAGATTACATTTCGGCTACTAGTTTAACCCTTATCTGTGAGGCTGGTAATGCTTGCAGTTTTCCTATTAAATTAAGTATTATAAATGTTGAGTATGAAAATGTACAGTATTATGAGAGCTTTTTTGTGTTTCCACTCAGCTCTTACAATGTGTTCGTGAATATGGCACTTTTTGTAAAGGAAATAAAAGCTTCATGAACCA
Organism: Oplegnathus fasciatus; assembly: GCA_003416845.1. Taxonomy (NCBI): domain Eukaryota; kingdom Metazoa; phylum Chordata; class Actinopteri; order Centrarchiformes; family Oplegnathidae; genus Oplegnathus; species Oplegnathus fasciatus. The sequence continues at coordinate 2,431,357 of NTHP01000033.1, forward strand.
TCAATGTGAGAGTTGCACAGGGATTTCACATGACAACAGTGATACATTACATTGTAACCTTGTACAGTAATTATATGCAGATTTTTTGTTTGAAACATACATATTAACACGCTGTGTGTTTAGGCAAGGCACGGCAAGTTTATTTATATAGCACATTTCATCCACAGAGGCAACTCAAGGTGCTTTATGTAAAGGAGTTTAAAAAGACATGAGAGAAAGAGACACAGATATTTTTTTAGTGCAGTTTCAATTAAAAGGCAGTGATGAACATAAAAGTCTTGAGCCTGGTTTAAAAGTAGTTGGTTCTCAAGTCCAGTTTCTTTCCAGTCCTGTGGCTCCAGGGAAGAGGGAGGAGGGTAAAATATCTGGAAAATAGTTAAATGAAGAAATAGTCAGAGGGGACAGTAAAGAATCTGATAACGGTTAACTGGGGATTCATTCCTCCCACTTCAGCACCACAGGTTGGTGGGTCAATCAATGATAACTAAATGCAGCTTTGCCATGTTTTGTTCTGACTCTGGGAACAATTAGGTGACCTGTTCCTGATGACCTAAGAGGCCTGGTGGGGGTCATATGGAAGAAGTAGGTCAGAAATGTATTCAGGCCCTAAGCCATTAAATGATTTATAGACAACCAGCAGTAACTTAAATTCAATACTATAACTGACTGGTAGCCAGTGCAGAGACCTGAGAATTGGTGTAATGTGTTCAGCTTTCTTAGTCTTTGTGAGAACTCCAGCAGTGGCATTCTGAATGAGCTGAAGCTGCCTTAGTACTTTCTTGGAGAGACCTGACAAAAGACCATTACAGTAGTCTAACCTATTTGAGATGAAGGCATGAATTAGTTCCTCTAAATCCTGTGTAGACATGCATCCTTGAAGTCTTGCTGTATTTTTTAGGTGATAATAGGCTGACTTTGTTATTGACTTGATATAGCTGTTAAAATTGAGATCTGAATCAATAATAATGGCAGGAATTCTGGTTTGGTTTTTGGAATGAAAAGAAATGGAGTCAGGATGAGCCTCCACTCTTAGCCTTTCTTCTTTAGCACCAAAGGCAATGATCTCAGTTTCGTCTTTATTTAATTGAAGGAAATTCTGGTTCATCCAAGTAATTATTTGCATTGATGCAGTAAGTCTATTGGAGTGTAGTCAGTCGGTGAAAGTGATATATAAAGCTGAGTATCATCTGCATAATTATTTTGTGAGACTCTCTCTAAAGGGAGCATGTAGAGGTTAAAAAGCAGAGGTCCGAGGATGGAGCCTTGAGGAACTCTACATGTCCTGCTAGATCGCTCAGATACGTAGTTGCCAATGGAAACAAAGTATTTCCTGTCTTGTAGGGAGGACTTGAACCAATCTAGGACTGTCCCAGACAGGCCAACCCAGTTTTTTAGTTTTTTTTTTCAAGTAGTATACATGATCGCAGCACTGAGATCCAGAATCACTAAAACTGATATTTTACCAGAGTCAGTGTTTAATCGGATGTCATTTAAAACATTAATAAGAGCAGTCTCAGTACTGTGATGGGGTCGAAATCCAGACTGGAAGTCATCTATAAAACCATTTAAGGCTAAAAAGCTGCTGGTGTAGCTGGTAGACTACTTTTTCCATTATTTTACTTATAATTATATAATATTAGTATATAGTGAATGATTCACTGATCGGAAAAGAGGGTGACCTCCTTAAGCAGCACTCTTCACTGTGGCTCCAACCACTTTTGGTTCATGTCCAGTTTCAGTAAATTAAGTTAGCCAGCTAGTTCTCATGTGATAATGGTGTATTTTCAATTATCTGCTTGCAGTTACTTTGTTTGAGGATTCGGCAAGATCATTTTGGACAGCGAGAGTTGAAGAGTGGTTGGTGAGTTTACTTACTCTAATTGATTTTTGGAGAAAGAATGATCTTGTATCAAGTGCATATTGGGGAGGTTTTCCTTTTTCTAGTCATAGTCACAGCAATACAAGTAGCTCTCTGTGGCGACTAGGTGACACAGAGCCACTAGCACAGTAGGAAAGTCAATGTTTAACATAGCTGCTGACATCAGTTTTAAGGACCGTGCACCACAGCAGCAAAAAGGGATCTCTGAAATAAAACAAAGGTAAGACGTGAGCTATAGAAAAAACTTTGTAATGTTGGCAGAATCAACATTTAATTGCCTATTTTTAATGGCACTAATACTAAATATAGTGTGTCGTATGATATGACAGACAGTACAGTATGAATATGCAATACTGCATGATATAGATAATAATATAGTATTTAGTAGTGTACACTGTGCACATTTGAACAGAGGGGATATAGCTGTAACTGTCACAATGTTTTCTGGAAGAGACAATGTAAACATGAATAGTGCAAGGTTTTGGAGATGTGCTGTATAGAAATATAGTAAACATTATCAGATATTTCATGAATCTGTTCACAATACATGGTTGAAATTGAAAAGTAAATATAAGAAAAAAGATTTTTGTTATCTTAGCTACTTTCAGGGATTTGGCACAGTCTGCCTGTGGATCCTTTTCCCACTGAAAGGTCTATCCAAACCCTGGGAAACCAAATACCACTGTTACCTAGACTCCAGGGCTGAGAAAAGATGTCCCAAGTGGAGTGTTCATCTTACAAGCCTGAATTTCATTACTTGGCCATATCTTTTTCCCATGGCAGCTCCTGACTCAAATGTTTCTTCATCACAGTTCATACACTTAGAGTTGCTCAATCCTCCAGGCACGACCTGCAGCTATTGAACGTGTCATGTTTATGTCTTTGTCACGTTTTTGGTCCATGTTTATGATACTGTAGGTGTTCTTTCATGCAGTTTTCACATGGCAGAAATGTGGCTCACATGTTTGTAATATAGATAGCTCCCAGGCAGTAGTTTCAACAATATGATTAATGTGAAGCCAAGGGAGAATAAAGCAGCCATTGATCAGAGAAAAAGCTGCCTGAGGAGAGGTTTTTTTTTCAGGATTGAAGACCAAGCTCTTGTGCTGCTTTTTATGTAACAAGCTGTAGTGTGTCTGAAACAGCTCCACCAGTAGCAGCAACTTTTGTGAATGAATGGCGTTGTCACTGCATTTATCAGGAAATTAGCTTTCAGTGCTACATGTTTCTACATATGGGATAACTTCCGCATGGTATGCATGTTACCTCTACAGCTTGTAGAGTGGAGCTCTATTCTGTTGTCACTCTGATCTAAAGACCATCTGCTTTGGGGATATCTTTTCTGGACTTTGGGCAGTTGTGTGGATAAAGGGGTGTTGCTCATGCTCACACGAGGTCAAGGAATGCTGCAGAACAATGGAGCATGTACAAGCTGGAAGGAGTGTTCTCCACTGTTTTTATGATAAGAGAAACAAAAGAAATGTATTCCAGCATCGTAGCTGTATATTAGCAATCCAAAACTTTACAACTCCTCAGTGGTATCTTATATACTCTATTCAAGGTAAGTACTGGGATTTCTTTATAATCACTCACTGATAATGCCCTTAATCAACTACTGTCCGCATGCCTGACTGCCTGTTTACCTGCACAAAGAAGAAGAATGCGATAAAGCTTTTAAACTCACGCTGAAACCAAATGCTTTATTGATTCTATCACACTGGTCTGTCTGTTCTGGATCCAAGAGTTTGTATTTCATCATAAGGTTCTTGTAACATTGATTCAACAGAAGTGTCCACATTTTGAGTATACAGAGCAGTTAATGTTCAAGAATTTCTTTGAATCTTTTCAAAATAAATGAGCCAAGAAGTTATCAGAGAGATTTTCTGAAACAAGAGACACACGGCAGGAGAACACAGTTTTTAAACTCCCCGCACGTGGGCCACATCTGGCCTGTGACGGACACTCAGATTTGCATTTCAGCTGTGTTTGAAAAGTTACCACATCATTGTTTTGATAATAAGTGATATTGTGCTGTTAAAAGGAAAAAGTATGCCACTCACTTTTATGTGAAAATAAGAATTTATAAGAAATACCTGTGTTAATGTTAGGCAATGAAAGATATCAATCAATGGAAAGTTGTTCCACTGAAGTGAGTACTGCACTGCATCTGATGTGTTGAAACTTGACCCTAATCCACTCTGCTGGATTGAGTTCTTTAAAATAAAGTCAGCTTTATTTACATAATTTCTGTGAATAATATGTTAAAATAAATCTGAATGTGACTTAACTGCTTGTCTTGTTAGTTTGTTTCGCACAATTTCTTTCAGTGTCTCATTTTTTTGCTTTAGTATAATTGCTTTCCAAAATTCAGAGAAGCAACTAGATAGTAAAACATCAGGTATAGAGAAAGCAAAATACTCACTTGCAGTTAATGTTTGCTGCATAACTGATATAAAAGTGACGCCTAACCTTTTATTTGGTGTTCAACTCATATGTGTCATATTAACATATTAACTTACTTACTTACTTTGCTTTTGTTGTGATTGAAAATGATGATATACATATAAAATAATAACATACATTTTTAGTATTTTTAATATTTATGGGGTGGCAATGTCAATCTGTCGATCAGCCTGTCTGTCTGTCGCTCCACCACTTTAGTCCAAACTGAAATATCTTAACAACTACTGGATGGATTACTGTGAAATTTTGTACAGTCACATATGGTGCCTAGGTGATGTATCTTAATGACTTACACTTCAAAAGTTTGTCTACTCAGTGATTACATTGAATATGTTTAAACTGCGATTTGTCAGTCCACAGTATGTTCAGCTGATATTCCAGTAGTGTTAACCCTAGACCAACCTTCTATTTCTGTTTTGAAGTTTTAAGAATAGCTTTGCCAAAGCAACACGCCTGTTAATTCCAGCTTGTTATAGACATTATTGTGCACTTGTCATTGAAACAGGAACCTGTTTCTATTTAAATCTGCACAGATTTTGATGCTAAACTTCCAATTTCCTTGACCAATGTTCTTATTTAACTGTTGCTCAGAGGTCTCTTAGTCTCATTCAGTTGTCAGTCTGGTTGAACCGTTGTACAGCGTTTTGTTCTCCATGTACAAAAAAACCTTTCATACGAAATAACGTCTATTTGTAAAGAGGACTTTCTACAATCTAAAAGCACTGAAATATAGAGTAGTCCTCTCAGCCATCTGACTATACCGAATCAGGCTTTTGTGACAGGCGATTCCATACTTTTTGAACGGTAGTGTATGTATAGTGTATTTAATGACTTTGACCTCTATGAGGTTGACATTTGTGTTTTTAGTGAAATTTCTCGACAGCTATTGATTAATTGCAATGAAATTTGGTTCAGACATTCATGCCCCCCTCAGGATGAATTGCAATAATTTGGTGATCCCTTCACTTTTCTAGTGCCACCATCAGGTCAAAGTTTTAATTTGTCCACTACTTCGGTTTATGACCAAATACTACAGTCCCTTCAGCCTCAGTTGTTCTTTGTGTTTAGTGCTTACTTGCAAATATTAGTATGCTAACACACAACATTATACCTGCTAAACCTCAGCACCAGCACAGAGCCGCTAGCATGCGGCGGTAAGCTCTCAGCTTAAAAAGGAATTTAACACCATGCAGGCTGAAAAGCAGCATTTCTTCTCTGGTTGAAAGTTTCAAACTGTCTTTCACCCAACAGTGATGTCACAGGGTCCTGGAGTACCCTGGTACATCACTGTAGTAAAGTGAAAAGTGAAACCACAGGAGATTTTTCAGAAGGTGTTATGGTGCTCTTTAATATCATGTGGGATGTGGAACAGTTTCTCATGGCATGATGAGAAATTGTCCCACATTTCCGATTTACTTAACAGCTTGCCATAGAGTGTTCTTACTGGACCACACTGAATAAAACAATGTTCTGTTTTTATATTAATGGGACCCATGTGCTACATTTTGCAAATTAACCTAATCTAATGTGGTTAATTGCAGCCGTAGTGCCTTCATTAGTGTAACTGGTTATGTTTAATACAGTGGTGATTATGGCTGGACAGTGCTCGGTGCTTCTGCTAAAAGTAATGCCTTGTTTTTCTCAGTACAGCAATGCTGTTAAATAATACAGACATATATAGTTATTCTTTCTCTTCCCTGCAGTGCAACTGACCTCAGACTGACATGATGACATCAGCAAGAGGGAGGGAGGGACTCAGCAAAGTTAATAATTCATAATAAATATAAAGTCATTATCACAGTCATGTATACTGTAGGTAATGTTGGGCCAGTAGTCTTCTTGTAAGCATTGGATACACAGCCTGCACGTGGGTAAGTATGCTCACAGTCATACTTCTCGCTCAGTTTGGTGAAAAATGTGGAAACATAGGGTTTTTTGCATTTTACTGCATAAGTTGTGACATTTTTCTCAGCTGTTATCCACAGAAATATAGGAGTTTGTTTAAGTGGGCTGACACTTATTCTTTTTTAGATGTACAACTATTTTCTTACACGCTGTACGCATATGATTTCTTTGTTGCATTGTGGTCTGTTTTAATGGAAGGCTCTTTCAAGTAACTGTTAGAACCAGTTTGTTTTTTGAAACACATTTATATTGTCAGGAAGTGGAGCATGACAGTGCATGAACTGTAAAAACAACTTTACTTTAATTGTAAAATGATTGAATATTGTTAGCTTTTTTGGGCAGGGAAAGTGAGTTTAAGACAGATTATATTAGAAAGAAGTAGATACAGTAATTAGGTGATATATAGCTCATATACTGTATATATATATACACAGTACATAGCTACAGTATATGGCTCTGTATAATCCCTTGACCAATCACTTCAGTCTATATGTTTGAATACAATATTAGTCATCATCACAATCAAAAATTACCACCATCTGCTGCACAGTGTGTAATATTTTTCACTGTGTGAATTTGAAGTATGCTGTTGGGCTGTGTAATAGTTTTATATTATCATTTATTGACTTTCAGCGGAATTATATTGTACCATATACTATGATCTTATCGTCTTATGGTTTTACAAGTTTCTGTTGTCCAAATTGATGATTATGTATTACATGAGTTTGATCTCATGCACTTCATTGCATGATGCACGCACATTGTACATGTGACATTTGTATATCAGAAAACATCGTCATAATGCCCAGCCCAAGTATCTTCACATACGTAATTAAAGACTTTGAGTTATAGATGGAAAGATGGAATTTTGTTCACTTCTCAACTGATTATGGGCCTTTTACTGCTGTATATTCAAACATTATTAATGTAGCAAACCTCCACCAGCATCAGACAGCAGTAGAACTTTTAGTTTAGATTTAGTTGTTGCCTAGTGTTCAAAGGAGCTGTTCATCAGTTTGAAAGTGTTGGCAGTTTCCAGTCTTGTGTTTGGAGTTTGTGTTGTGGGGTGACCCCTTTGGTTTACATGTAAACCACAGATTGTGCCATTGAAGGTGTACTCCACAGAAAATCAACTTTTTGAGTCTTGAAGAGGCTTGAAAAGTGGCTGTAAAAAGTTCAAATGTGAACATTTGGTTTATGCTGCAGCTGCGGTTTGTGACGTTTCAGTGGATGACGTTTTTGCCGTGACTCCAAGCTAACTACAGCTGCTGTTCTCCCTGAGGAGTGAGATAAAACATTTTCAGAGCCACTTTTTAAAAGATAGATTTTCAGTGGAATATTTCTTTAAGGAGGTGACAAAAGAGAGAATCTTACACTCACTGTTGTCAAGTTGGAATGGTACATTACATTGATTTTTTTTGCTTAATTGAGGCTGGACGTGAGCAGAATGTCCTTTGACGTGCTTTGGCCTGACATCATCATGATTATAGCAAACAGTGTGAAAGACTTTCAAAAAAGAAAAAAAATCATTATCTGCTTAAAGAAGGAAATTCATAAACCAGTGACTTGTTGAAACTAATCTACTAAAGCATTGGAAATAGCCTCCAGGTTGGGAAATAACAAATTAATTAGTTTCAATATACACTCACTCTGTTCCAGCCTGAGAGTGTGTGGCAACGTAAACAGGTCACTTTGTGTACCCTGTGCAAGATCAGGGACTCTGAAGCCTTACTCTTTGCATATAGAGGTCATCTTTAAAGCAACATCAGGGTCGTGGACAGATGAGAAGGAGGTATCTTAAAGTCAATATCCACGGTTCCTGATAACCAACCAGAACAGGTTTCCTCTGCATGTCAGACAAACAGCGAGACAGCTGACTGTTCTGATGCACTTTTTTTCCCTGCTAGTTCTTCATGTAGTAATTTGACCATGAATTAAGATTAAATGAACTGCGAATTTGTCTTGTGCGATTGATTGATTATGTTGTGGCTTTGGAACAATTTAGACTGCAAAAGGTCTCTGAGAGCTTTGGATATACACCTTAAAATAAAAATGATCCAGTTTGAACTGGCATTGGAATAAATTGCACTTGATGCTTCAACAACTTGGTCATCCAGATTAGTAATGGGAGTTACTGACCCAAAATCAAAGTAGTGGTTTAATCAAAAACTTGTAGGAAGGGAAGGTTAGACTAAAAAACTATTTGATCTGTCATGCGTCCTCAGTCATCTTATGAATTCACTCCACAGTTGTGGTTTTTAATCCTGCTCCTCAGGACTCAGAGTCCTGCTGGTTTTCATTCTAGTCCTCCAATCAGGGACTTATTTACATTCTGGAAGCTGACTGAATGCTATTAAATGTTACTGTTGACAGTGAGGTGGGAGAGGAAATCAGCAGTACTACAGGTCACCGACCCTATGGAGCCAGGACAGTGACTTTGAATAGTAGCATTCATTCGCAGTAAGCCTCTGACATAGACATACCTATGATGATGTTTTTCAGCTAAGGTTAGCGCTTGTTCCAGTGGACCTTTGCCAGACCAGCATAACATCAGTTAAAAGTTAACTTAACCACGCCCGGTTCCGTGTGAAAAAGCAACGGCAGACAGAAACAGACTTAACACGCTAGTGGTTTGGGAGTTCCGGGTGAAATGGAAGAGTGCCTGTGCCTGTTCTCTCCTCAGTATACAGATTGTATGTAAATCATGCTTGCCCTACCCCCCTCCCTTCAAACCCCTCCTCTTCACGCCAAAACGGTGACAGAGAATTGAAATTGAAAACCACTGTCACTGAAAAGAATACTGACATGAAGAAAAAATCAGAAGACTGTCATTGAAAAACACATCAGAATGCAAAAAATATCAAAATAAAATAATTTTGAATGCCTGTGTTTTATTTTTCAGTGGAACTTGTTTCAATGCCAATGTTCCTTTTTCAGATCAGGTTTTGTTTTCAATGCCAAATCTTATTTTCAATGCCAAAATTCAAAAATCATTGTCTTGGCTCCATATTAACCCCTGTTTTTTTTTTTTTAAAAAGAAGCTTTTTTTCCACAAATGGCATAAGACACAGACTTCTATCTCGAAATACATCCCACAGTCCAATGCCCTGCACCAACTGTGTTTGTTAAAAATACATTTACACTCATTTGGAAACCACCACATTTCATACAATTTCTTGTTCTTGTTTTATGATGATTTCTGCTGTCCAGTATTTCTGAGTGTTGCTACTCTTATAACCACTAGGTGGCAGACTCAGGCTTTTCATTTGCTATCTATTACACTTGGCCACCATTATGGAGTATACTGTGGTGCTGTACAAATAAAGACCATTGTATTTGTCTGTTGTTGGTAAAAAAAAATCCAGTGCTTCAAACTGTAGTTGAGGTTCTGCTGGTGAGATTTGTATGTCAGGTAAAGTTGGAAAACTGATTTGACTTTGTTGCCTTTGTCTTATGGGCAAATCCTAAACTTGTGACCGAGTTCTGATCTGTAATACAGTGTGTTCGTATATTAGTGTCCGTATGTGCATGCACGTATTGCAGGTCAGCACACAGAGGCACTGTCATTTCCTTTTCAGCAGATGTGTCACTCAGTAGTTTCTATGATGAATTCCACTTCCCCCTCTATGGTGTGACATGTGTCTTGTCTTACTGTGGGTATTCTGTATCAGCTAGATGTCTGATATGATATGACCTTTTCATTTAAGGGTGCTGAAACGTTAACATGGACAAACCACAGAAGGACAACCCCGCTGACCACAAGATAAGCGACTCTGGGAAGAACTCTGGAGAGGTTAGTGTCACTGAAAACACTACGGCTAAGTTCACGTCTTACTGGCTTTACAGCTGCCAAATGATGAAATCTTTTGTGATGTATGAAATTTGACTGGTTTGACAGACTGACAGTGCTGTCTTGATAGCACTATGTAGTGATACATTAAGCAGGTATGGACAGGCTGTATTTTAGGATGTAATTTAAACTTTTCTGTGCTGTTATCCAAAATCCTGCTGTTGCTTTGTGAGGCTTTGGCCTGCTGAAACAGAGGCCATCTCCTCTCTTTGTATGTGTGCTAAAATCACATCCAAATTAGATTTCAGTCACAATAAAAAACTGTATTGTTTTTTTATTGTATGTTTCATTGACAGCTTTCTATGGCTTAACAATAAAGTGCTCCTCAAAGATAACACAGCCAGTTGGTTTCTAAACTTCCAAAGTACAATCCTGAACTGTAGGTTTGAGCTGTGCCAACTGAGCAAGGTCCCAGCGGAGAGCTTTCCATACAGCTTCATCTGTTCAGTTTCTGCCCCGTCTTACTCACCGCACAATTGAGTGACTCAGCAACAACACTAAAGTATCATTGTTGGTGTAGGTGATACCCAGTGCTTTGACTCTCATTGTTAATATTTTCCCCGTGTGTGTTTTTTTCACATTGGGGAGCTGAAATAATTAAGGCTATTTTTTTTCAGTAACTCAATAAATCATTCAATAAAATTATATTTTGCTTTTCTAGTTTCATTTGAAAGCATGACAAGCATTTATCAAACAGGTGTATATTCATATACTATACAGTTTTCATACTTGCCTACTTCCTGAGTAGGAGTGTGATGAATAAAATGCATAGATGCACAAACTTGTGTGTGTGTGTGAGGTGTGAGAGGGACATATTTCCTCTCCCTGAAGGAGCCTTAGAAGCAACAAATGTCACAAATAAGATATCTGATGACTGAAAAATATAATTGGACACATGAATAAATAATACAGTTGGTTAAATAATTTACTGGCAAACTGATTGAAAAAACATTTTTTCCTTTATCTCCAAATAGTCACTAAAATAAATTAAACATGAATTCATTGTTCTCATCATTTTATATTTTGCTTGTGCTTATTATTTATTTTAATAATTTATCTCATGTACATCTTTTTTAAATTTCTTTTTACTTGTATCATGATGAAAGGGGCGACTTGCGTAGTTGTATCTTCAAATCTCATTGACTAACCACAGAAGCACTCACCCTCTAACACCCCCAGGACATATTTAGACATGTCCTTCTAGGAAAATGAGAAGTATTAGTAAAAATCCAAAAGGTTGTATCTGGAACAAAAATGAATGATTAAACATGATCTAGGACCAAGAAAATAAAAATAGCCAGAAGTAATTTATAGTTGGCACAGCAACCTGAGCACCAGTAATGAATTTGATCTTTTAAGAGATGAACTGTGGAAACCCATGCACATGGATTTGTTAACTATGTGCAGGAACGGCAGAACGATTGCTAAACTGAACACATGGATGAGCAGATTGGATAAGCAGCCCATCTGCGTGGATACATAAACTTTAAGGGGAGCAAATATATTTTGATATGACTGTCTTGTGAATGAACGTGTATGTGTGGATTAATAAGTCAGGAAGTGCAGTGAACAGCACATGTGAAATCGTTGGTGCATTAACAACTGAAGAAGAATTGTACAGGAATAACCATATAGCAAACCAAACAGAAAATGTATTGCCTTTGAGTTGCAAAATATCAACATGGTACTATTAGATGATACTGTGAGGATAAAGTACAGGCCAAGAAGAGTTTTGTGGGAAATCATTTGTGCATGAAAAAGGAAAAGGAATTATATGGTATCTAATTAAAAGTCAGCTCTGACTGGCTCATTGTTATTCTATTATGTGCAGCCTCTACAGTTGTTATACGAATAACATAATCGTGCGGTCAGTCTACCAATCTGCTCAGTTTAGCAATCCATGTGTACAGATTTCCACATCAATATTGTTGTTGTTTTTTTGTTTTTTTTTACCATGTGACCCTCAAAAGGCAGGAAAGGTACCTTCACTGGTCATCTGATGTTATGCCTCATACGGGCAAAAGAGTAATGCTTGGTGTGCTTCAAACCTGGCCATTGTACCACACAATTGCATTGTGATGTTGAGAGTCATTCATCGATGGGGCTGGATCCTGCATAGCAAATGTCTTGATGAGTTTTTTTCCCCCGTTCTTCATTGTACACCTTTGAAACTGGCACCTTTAGATAGTCTGCTGTAACTACTCCATGGTCTTGGCGATGCTCTAACCTCTTGACACACACGGTCACGCGTTTGTCTGTAAGTCTGTAAGATCACACTTCAAGCCGACTCTTGGGAATAAATTATCATGCAAACAAGCGTGGTAAAGGAGATGATGTTACATACGCCTGTGGTAACATATGCAAATGGAAAATGGAGGACTCTACTGGGCCAGAGCTCTACTTGGCCACATATTACAAGTGCATATTGCAAGCAGTGAGCTACTACCTTTTAAATGGATAAAGAAAAACATTGATTCAGCACACACAACTACTTTCTATGCACTGACTGTTGGCAGGTTGCTTCCAAGTTCACTCACTGTTAGAAATAAATACAGACACCCTGCTAAAATAACTTGCCACCTTCACATTCAGCTCCTGCTTTTGCTCTGTTTGGCCTTGTTACCACTGACTGCAAAATGTAGACCTTTCACTCAGATGTGGTTCCTTTTACTTTGACTTCTCTTTATTTCAGGGAGTAATTTAACAGATCAAATCAGATTTTATAGGCTATACAATGTAAGCCATATGCTAAAGCCCCACACAGAGCCTGCTCATAGCCGTAAGTGCCTAATTTAGTTCTTTAACACATGAAATTGAATTACTTGTCGCAAATATAGCTCCAGCATAGTATGATCACACATTTAAAAAGGTGGAGAGGGAGACACTTTGAATGAACTTTTCCCTTTTTTTGCTCTGCGTCACTACATTTTAGCAGATAACATTTTGTGCTCATTATTATGAGCCCTAATCCTTAATTTTGCCTTCATCTTCTCTGACTATAGCCTTAGCACCAACCCACTATCCTTTCCTTTCTATTTCCACCACTAATGCTTCCTTTAATCACCCCTACTGTATCTTATCCGCGGGTGCTGGATCATGTAGCTGTGCCTTCAGGTGGTTGTCCTGGCCTGTGGCCTGAGGGTGTAGGGTATAGGTTGGTGCTGTGCATACAAAAGTTCTTCACTTAACAGTGTATGAGACACATTGCCTCTAGACTGGACCCAGATCTGTTTCAGGGAGGTATCATGATTACAGCTGTAATGAATCTCTTCTTGAAATAACCTCATCATTTTGTGCCAGACGTTAATATGATATTTTCAAGTTGTGAGAGGAAAATTGCACTACGAATCATTATTTTGTTTTTCCTA
>NTHP01000033.1:2462064-2503069 GCA_003416845.1 Oplegnathus fasciatus
GTGTATGTATTTGTACAGTATATTCATCAATTTATTTATTTGTATTTATTTTTAATCTGTTACTTTGGGTGACTGTTAAAGACTATATATGGTGTCGTGACCTGTGATGATTTACCTTGAACTTTGACTTTATCGCTGCTCTGTTGTCATGACAATAACGCCACTAAGTTATCGATGTAAAAACACTTCAAGTTTATTTACCGTTCTCTCTCTTAACTAGGCTACATAAATTAAAATAAATAAATAAATAAATAAATCTTTCTGGCGGATTATCCTCTATCCTGTATAATAGAACAACATGAACACAGCCTTAAGTAAACTGTTATACAGTACAATAAAACATGTTCGCCCAAGGACCTGCAACGCGCACTTACACAGTATAGTAGTAGTAGAGAATGGTAAATAAACTTGAAGGGTTTTTATATCGATAACTTAGTGGCGTTATTGTCAACCTGTCAATTTTCATTGTACAAGTTGTTTAATGGAACAAGCTGCCGCTTTGGCCTGCTGAATCACATTAGCACAAGTTGGACAATGAAATTAGGAAATACCCCCTAAACTGGCATGTTTCATTATACAACGTGAACGACGGCAGATGAATTATACTTCATGCACGGACCCATAAACACCATTGTTTGTTCTTGTTGTGAAGTGCAGGGCGTGCAAAGAAATTGAACTTAAATACATATATTTACCAATAACCTGGTACACTGTTGCTCTTCATGTGCTGAGGTGAGACATCAACTTGTGCTGCGAATCATGTAAATTATCCCAGTTTTCCAGTGGTATTTACATTGTCGGCCATTTGAGAGAAACATCCTCATCATAAACCTGAAAATGATTGATGTTATGAGTGGATGAAGGCTGTCTGTGTGCACCATTAGTTTGAGTCTCACATGAGGAGAAGACGCCCAGATTCAGTCTGGCCTTCAGGTCCTCTGAAAGACCCATGTTCATCGGTCCTTTGGTACATCCAGTCCCCAAACTAGGACACATTAATAGTGTGCTGAGGGTGACATTGCACCCACATCATGATTCATTTAGTATAATACTTCTGACCTGTTGATGGTAGTCATGTTTATGTATGTGAATATTTGTTGTTGTTCTCTCAATTTTTAAAACATAAAACAGCTTTCAGTCTTTCTAAATATATAAAAATAATTCTGAATTGATCATGCATTAAGCGTTTTTCCTCAGACACAAAGCCACGTAAAGCTTGACTGGCCATGAGCAGCTTCCTTTGAGAATAGATATTGATTTCTCTGCTTTACTGGCTTTGAAGAATAGTACACACGCATTCGTTTCTTTATTGTCTTGAAGCCATGAATGCCACTCTTCATTATTCTTTTTTTGTAAAGGCTCTTTAGAACATTCTCTCCTCTGCTAGTTTTTGCTCCAAAACACCTAGTTGAAATGTTTCAAAAGTTAGATTAGCTAGCTGTGATTGGATTTGCTATTTGATTATATCACAAATGAATCATTGTGCTCATTTTGACAAGTGAATAAATTACCTTTGTGCAGGGATTAGGAGTTATACAAAATTTTTGTAGGATCATTTAAACCTGTCCCTCTATAGTTGATGTTCTTCGCTCAAGTTTTCTCTCTTTTTCCAACCATATTCTCCTCTTGACTTCAGAAAGGGAACCTTGCTGCTGAATAACATCTTTGCTATAATAGCTGCTCTGCTGCTGTCTCTGGGTGAGAGGGCGAAATCTTTTGAGATGCTCATCATTGGCCGGCTCATAATCGGGGTGGACTCTGGTAAGTGTTTAATTTACAAAGCTGGAGTTAGTTTCTATCTTCACCACTCACCAGGGAATGTACAGAAGTCACTGTGAAGCTAACTACTACATGGTAGAGAGAAACACCAATGGAAAAAAATGTAATCCTGTAAATCAAGTACAGACCTTGACAGCATCTTGGACTGGGTTATTAAGTTTGTTCAAAAGTTGCACAGTAAGAAACTTACCTGTGAAAGAAATGTACCTTAAACTGTGTGGCTGCTTAACATTGTACATGTGTTCCCATGAATGCCATATTAATGTTCCCAAAATTGGATATGAAGTTGGTTAACCATCTTTACCGTAAAAATTCACTATAAGCTTTTTTTTTTTAGCTTTAGTCTAGATCACAGATAATCAGATCAGCCTCCAAACAGATAAACACGCATTTTCCTGAGTTGCTGAACACGGCCCCAGAGAAACACTGTCAACTTAAAAAAAAATGCTCACATTTCATCTAAAGCTACAAATGAGATCAAAACCTTTACTTCATTTCTAAGTGAAAGGAAATCATAAAGGTGCAAATCATGAAGGTTAATGTCGGCTTATGGTGTAACCCCACCCGAAGGAAGAAGAAAAATCTGTGGGAATTGGCAGATATCAAGGATAGCTTACTTGACAAACATGAATGCACTGATGATCAGAAAGCAACAGGACTTTGATTACAGGTCTAAGTTTCCCTTCTGAATGCACGCCTCCAGTGATGGAAGAAGAGCTTATCAGCGCTCATTCATCCCTGTCATTGTGGTTTATGTTATCTTCAGACCCAAAATCTAGGGAGATACAATTGTTACCAAAAATCATCAGACAGTAGCTTGACTTCAACCAGCTGCTGAGAAACTGATCATGTACAAGTGAAATACACTTATTTTGCAAGTCTCATTAGCACTTGACTCCTCACGCACCTCTTGTCTTAATGTTGATGTGAGCTTAGTTTTGTTAATAAGTCCTTATTACATGCACTTAACTCTGAAAATACCCCATTGTTATTATGAGTAGAAGCCCTGCTAGATCTATATGGCTTTGTTTTATGCCACACTTTGACTTCCAACACTGCACTGCGTATGATTGGCTGGCCACACCAGTCCATCATATGAGCGCTGAAGTTTTGATTCACCTCTGCCAAGATAAACAAATCAGTCACTGTGTTTAAAGTAATCTGTGCAAGGATTAACAGATCATTTGAGCTGGCTAACATCATATTTGCCTGGATTAGTTGAGTGTCATATGAAGAAAAGGGTTCAGGAACAATATCCACCTCAGCATCAATGTCCATGAGCTGTGTGTTACCTGAAAAAAATACACACATTCTTTGCAGAGCACGATCACTTGTTTGCAATTTCTAAACCATGGAAATTGATTTGTGCGAAAAGCTGTCTAGGATTAAATGCTAAATCAATAATGACCATTTCAAATGCACAGGCCATCTATGTAAGAACCCAAACATCGCCACACAATTCAAGACTGTTGAGCATTTCTCAAATGTTGCAGGATGTTGAAGATGGTCAGTGCAGGTTTTAGGATGCTGGTTTGTCTGTGCTTGTGCTTTCTGTGGAAAAACAATACAGACTGTGACAAAGATTCAGAAACAATCCTGACATACGTTTTTAAAGACTACTGAAGGCTAAAGAAAAAAGAAACATTGAGGGATACTTCCTCCTGGTATCGCAGCTCTACCCACACATAGCAGCCACTGTTGTTTTTCCACTTGGTGGTGAGGGGAGTGTCATCACGTAAAAAAACCCAACAAAGTCGGTGCATTTCCTCCATAATTTGTTTTGGAGGCCAGTTATGTATCACATTAAATATTAATCTGTCCTTTCCATTGCAAGATTTTAATATGTTGTTTTTTCCTGACAGGTATAGCTCTCAGTGCCCTCCCCATGTACCTGGGAGAAATTACGCCAAGACATATCAGAGGTTCCATCGGCCAGTTCAACTCCATCCTGATCTGCTTGGGAGTGTTCACAGGACAAGTGCTGGGGCTGCCCCAGCTGCTGGGTCAGGTCAGTGTTGTTAGAGACTGTAGACTGTAGGAAAATATGGAAGCAGTATTTGTGATGTTAAAGTATATTTACTTACATGGAGTCAGAAAATCTATATTGGGACAACAAAGAGGAGCCTGGGTGGAGCTCAGGAAAAGATTGTTGATTTACTGACTTTGTATGTCATGAGAGAATTTAGTACTTTCTCTCTTGACTTTAACAAAGTGTAAGTTTGCTTTGGAGACAGTGTCGTAGGAGCTACATCTTCAGGCATTTCTGCTTTGCCTCCAGCATTCAGCCGTTATGGATGCTGTTGGTAGGTAGTTTGTGTTGACTCAACATTAGATTTTGATGTTGAATTTATAGCTCCTACCAGTAAAATATGAGCCTGTCATGACATTGGTGATGCGTTGAGTCCATTAGTTGTAGTACTAGTCACTCACTCTGCAAAGAGAAGACAAACATACAGTAGGTAGCAGAATATGATTTATGATATATATACAGAGGTTTTTTCTTCCTTTCAATAATATAGAAGGGAAAGATGTGTTAAAGAATGACAGCACTGAATCCTGCTTTTTTTCCCCCTCACATTGAAGAGCTATAACACATCCATTTGGGCTTGGCTAAATACAGGTTCATCTCTTTCATTCAGGTCGTTCAGTGTTGAGTCAAAATGAAGCCATGACATGAACACATAAACTTTTGAAGAAGTTCAATATTTTTGCAGAGTCTGTGTCATTTCAACCTTTGTCGGTCAGTCAAACCTTGAGGTCACATGAGAGTCGAAACTAATAATCAACCCTCCACAAATGCATGGCACAACATACAAAAAGGAAACCCAGAAGTCTGACTTTAATACAGTTTTAGAAAAGAAAATGGACGGGAGAGGATTACAAAATCACAATCACAGAAAAGCCTATGGCACTATTAAAACTTTAATGGCTTGGACTTGTTAGACTACTTTTTGGTTTTCCTTTAAATGGATCTCTCAAATCAACAAAGTTATAATTAGTGATAAAATATGTTCAGATCATAACCGTATTGGAATAAATAAATATGATTACCTCTGACCACAAGAGAGGCCCCGGATACTGGAAACTAAATCAATTAATCTTAGAAGACAAGGATTTCACAAAGATCTTTATAGAAGACTTCAGTGAAATGTAGGAACAGAAAACCCTCTAGTAGGTTGGGATGCCTTTAAATGTACCTCAAGAGGTCGCTGTAAAAAGAACTTCTTAACAGTAGTAAACATAACACATTCAACAATTATCTAGGCTTATGGATGACAATTATAATACAGAAATATTACACTCTGTAAGGAAAAAGAACTAGGACGTATCTATGAAGAAAAATCAAGGCAATTTTTTTTCAAAATAAGGTAGAATGGATAGAAAAAGGAGAATAATGTATTAAATTCTTCATGAACTTACAATATAGGAACACAGCTGAAAAGCATTACAAAACAAAATAAAAAATAATAAAAGAGCGGAACCGCTTTTAAAAACCAACACACAACCTTTCTTCCCGACGACCCGGCTATAATTAACATCTAAAGAAAAATCTTTATGTGAAGGACTGAAGTGTCCTTGGCACTCAACAACTCAAGCTTTTAAAAGCCCATGCCTGGATAGAGTACAAGCAGAATTTTATCCAACCTTTTACCACTACATTGAAGTTCTTTTGTTGGCATGTGTTAATAGTGCATACAGATTATGGAGGGCAAATCATCAGGAACTCAACAAAAAGGGCTGATTTTCCTAGCTTTAAAATAGGAACACAACGGACCATATAAAGACACTACAAATCTCAAAAACTGGAGGCCTATTACATCACAATGCTATGATGCGAAAATCCTGGCCAAATGTCTTGCCAATTGTATAAAAAAGGTGTTACCTAGCTTCATTCATCCAGACCAACCAGGATTCATGGAAGGGAGAAGTATAAATGATGACAATAGACTAATAATAGAATTTTATGATAGAATACAAGAACCTGTTTAATATTTATTGCAGATCTCGAAAAAGCTTTTGCAATTATGATTAGACTTGTACAAATGTTATTTGGTCTGTCAATAATTAGTTGGATAAGAGCATTATAAAATGTAAAAATGTAAAATAATTAATAATGAAAATTTTAAAGAAATTTTAAGTCAAAAATTACAAAACAACAGTAAAATAAAGGGACTTTTATTTACTAATGTAAACTCAAAAGTAACAATGTATGTTGATGATACAAATTTCACTGTCACACTTTATTTTACGGTACACTAATAAGACGTAACAAGCCGTACTTTGTATCAAATTAGACAAAAACTAGAAATAATGTGTTCTTTATTTGACAGTAAACAAACACAGTTATACCCTAATTAGACACCATACACCTAAATTATGCCGTAATTAGAGACTACATATAATGCCGTATTAGACCCAAAATACATTATTATTATATATATTATTATAAATATATTATTCCTAATTATACTGTAACCAAATAGGAGATCTTAATACACTACTGGACACTATTTTAAAAGATCATAGCCTAATTAGAAATTAGAAAAAGTACAATGCCATATCAAAATATGCTACAATTAGATGCTATTTTACCCTAAATTATGCTGTAATTAGGCATAGCCTTTATAATAGTCAGACAAAACACTGAGAGCTGAGAGGACAATACATTTATTTGGCCTTTACTTAACATACAGTAGTTTCACTTTCTTACACTGTCATTTGTTGCTCATTAGAAGAAAACTGTAACGTAAACTAAAGTTAAACCACATCAAGTCACATCTGGTCACAGATGTCCCTTGTAGCCTGGATGTTCTCCGGAGTCATGACTCACAGTGAAATCTTTCTGACTTCCCAGAAACAATCTCAAATAAATGGTCAAGCAAGCACACCACTAGAATACAATAAAATTATTGCATCAATATCAAACAGTCAGAAAAATACTAAAAAACCAAGACAATAACTAGTATGCTGCCCATATAGTAGAGATCTATCATGGATGAATGTAAGCAAAATGAATCAAAACATTTATAAATATAATATAATTAAAGATAAATTATAAATCCGCTAAATACCTTAAATGTAAACACTCAGTTAACACCACCCAAAAGAAGCTGCATATCTGGGGCCTTGAACAAACCAGCTTGTGTAGATTTTGCTACGATGATGAGGAACCAATCTGCTGTGGTACTGTGCAGCTGTAGCCTTATATTGGGATCAAGTTCAATGAAAATTATACAATCAACTTTAAACCGTAGTTTTAGGAAACTTATGTAATAGCAAATCAGAAATCAGTAATATTGTAATCCTGTCTGGGAAAGCATTTGTAATAAAACGTCAAATATCTACACAGGTTAATATATCAGATTTCAAAATCTCCCTTAAATCACACTGGATGATAGTAAGTTGAATGTCCAAACACAAATTACAAACTTTGAAATGTCTAAAGGGATGAGAACATGGAGGATGGGAATAAAAAGTGAATATATTATCAGTCAATTAAAACATACCCAGGTATACGGTCGGTTTATTTTGGGAATTTTGAGCCTATGCTGTTTGCATCCATGTTTCCTGGCTTGTGCTCTTCCTCCCTGTCTTTTGCTGGCATACTGCTGCCAGCGGACGGTCCATGGAGGGCTGTGGGGGTGTTGGTATATTCCATGTCACCCGATTGTGCGTGCATGCAAGTGCGCGGGTATAAACTTATCACAGCATAACTTATAGTACACGCTATGTTATGCTGTCAATATATGTGGGGTGCTCAGGCCACCAATGGGCCTATGTGTGCCTGTTTGCCTTCCCGCCCTCGGGTGCTGGTTCTATGCCCAGTAGTCCTGTCTTGACCCGACCCAGACCTTGATACATTGATGATGTGTTTTCCTCTCATGAGTTTTTACTTCTATCCTTTTTGTTTGTTACATATTTGTGTCAATAAACAAAACACAAAGTCTATGGCTTCACCCATTTACAGGAATATAGGCACAGTTTTAGGACCAACATGTCAACATCCTAGACAGAGAAGACAGATGGTTTGAAAAAACTGAAAAATAAACCACATCCGTATATTTTAAGAAACCTGTACTGAACAGGAGAGTAGGAATACAGTACCACCTGTCTGCTGCTTACTGGTGATACTGCTATAGCATCAGTTCCTTTGCATTTCTACAGTACAGCCTGGGATAGCCGAGATGTCCTTAATCTCAAATCATCTGCCTACAATGACATCTTGACATCCCCCTCAGTTTCACACCAATTCACACCTTAACTCTTGTAACTGGTGTTACTCTCACATGTCCGCCACGTGACTTCTACAACCTCAGCGACTCTTGTGTGACATCAAGGTGTGAATTAGGTTTAAATGCCAAGGACTTTTCCATCTGTCAGTAGAGCTGATGAAGCCTCATGGATGAGTGGCAGACTTATTCTACTCTACAGCTACAGTCCAGCGGGTAGTTTCATTTCGACTTGACATCCGAGCTTGAGCTCTTATCGGAGAAAAGAGACAGACTTCTCCGCTCACACTTAATGATTTCCTATCACTTTTTGGCTGGGCAAATGAATAGTGCAGGTTGCCTGACAACACTTTGCCCATCAGCGACATGTCTACCTCAGCTACTTGAGTAATAAACACACGTTTTTATCCTGCACAGTCTTTGATTGATTCTATCTGTCCCTTGTTTCAATATGATATCAGCAGGAATTCTCAATCACACCTTGTTTACCCTGGAGGGAATGTTATCCACTTTACCCCCTTCTCACCTTAATGCCCACCGTACACACAAGTTAAGCCATGTTGACTCGGGCCTACTGCTGAGGCATTTTCATGACGGGGATCCAGTCTTAATCTATACACTGGATTATTCATGTGCTAGATTTTCAGTTTATCTTTTAGAGCCAAAAACAGACATTAGCCTACGGCACATATGCTTTGAAAGCCAAATTCAGTTGTGTAATGTGAACAGAAAGCCAACGATATAAAGCACTCTCCTCCTGGCACATTCTGTTGACTTCAGCTCACTGCTTACTTTTGGTGCTGTATTAAAAAATTAATGACCGAATGCATTTCCACTAAATTGCTTTTCCAAATTTAAAGCATGCAGTTATATCTTTTGGCAGTTGTGTCTGTTTAGAAAGTGTGAGGATCGTGATCTGTGGCATAAATCAGACTTTATTATGTGAGGGTGACCTTGCATTTCTAGGGTTAGGCCAAATGTATGTATTACTGATCCATACAGTACACTGCATTGGAGAACAGTTAGTTGTAAACAGAACTGTATTGTGGTGGGAAGTCAGTTGCTTCTCTGTTTTTGAGTGAGTGACTCAAAAAACAAAGCAAGTGTGCAGAGCATCTCAACAGTGGCAATAGTGGCTATGGAGTGTTCATTACATGCCAACTTTCTGGAAGCTTATTAACCCCATCAAACCGAAGACATTGGGTGCCGAACTGACAATAGAAGTATACATAATTAAACTATGGATACTTGATATATATAAAATGTATACGTTAAAACAAATACATGATAAAATCTGAAAATACTGACACATTTGACAAACAATTGTTTGTGTTTTCCAATGAAAGGTAGATGATAAGATGGTGAAAATTACCTGGCTCTTATTGGTGTGGATTTGGCTATTATATTATAGGTTAGCATGACATTGTTTTCGGTATCATAATTGTAGAGATAGTGGACGTAACCTCTCTGCTGGGGTCAAGGAAGTGCAAGACTTAAAACCATTAATATAAAATGGTGCTGTTTCTCTCTCCAGTATTATGGTTTATGTGACAAAAAAAGATTTTTGTCAGCAAATACTTTTGTAACAATGAGTGTTACAACCTAGTGTTTCTAGTGTTACAGCCCAAAATGGAATAGTTAATTCAATAAAGCAACACTGGGCAGCTTCATTCAGTCAGAAGTGTAAACCTACAGTACCACTTCCCTGCCTGCTTTTAATCTACAATGTCTGTCTGTCATCACATTTGATCAGAAAACAACAGAGATGCTATTGCATTCAACACAACACTCAGCCAGTGTTTGGAGCGTGCGGTTTAAAGAGCAAATACTAGATAACAACATTCTCAACATCAGCACATGCTTGGTTTTGCTTGAGGTCTGTCATTAGATTAAGTTGAAATTGTTGGTGGTGCACAGTAGCTTCAAACCTGACAAATCGCTCACTGAAACACCCAAACTCAGATCGGAACTAAACTACCTCTTTTGCTCATGAGTTTAATAGTGGAAAAAAAACGGTTTGCTGACATCTCATTTATGAGCGTTTTGTCATAAATATGACAGACAGCTAAGTAACACAAGTAATACTAATGCAAAGCTATTGAGTTTAAGAGGATAGGATACCTTTGTAGTGAGCAGATCTGTTCCTCTTGACTGTGTATTGGTGAATTATGAGAATGTGATTTATAAAGGTGCGCCGGTACATTAAACACATCAGCAACTGTTTCTGCATACCTACTGAGACAAGATGGCATGGGACTGTGCAGCATCTGGATTTGTCTGTGTAATTGTTTGCATATGATAACATACTTCAAAGCCACTAACAGCTAGACTGTATCCACATCCTGCTTTGTTTGGGGCTTACACTTTGCACCGAGATGTATGCGCAACAGCACAGTATTGCACATTTCCAGCAGTGCTTTTGCTTTCTTTCCAACAATGATGATTAAGAGCAGAAAACATATTTCTAAGCCAATGATTTTTGGATGAAGCTCCTTTTTACATAATTTCTATAGGCCCATGCCCATACTGCATGAAGGCTTGAGTATTGTTGAGATTAATCGGTTTTCTGTTAGCTTCTCCATTTATTTACCATGATTTTTCTTTGTATCTAATTCAATGGAAAGAAAAATATTATGCATTTCTATGCCATGTTTCTTGCTTTGGATTAAAAATGACTGCCACCTTTTAATCTACTTGACTTTGATATCTGACCCTTAAAAAATGGAAAGTAAAATTTTGCCAAGCCAAATTTATCCTTCCCTAAATCAATGTGTATTTTCACTTTCACTTTGAAGGAAGAAATCAATACTGTTTGGAACCCGTCTTGAATTGTGAATCCGCTCGTTCTGGTTTAATTTTCAGAGGATTTGACCAAGTTCTCCTCTCCTATTTTCTTCCACTGTCACTTGACATTTACACATGGGCATAGTGTCCGAGCTTCTAGCAAAGCAGGTACTCATTTTTAATTCATAAGTATTGGTTTGTCCCATCCATCGTTTCGACCTGCAGACCACCTTTATAAATATCATATGGAGTTGTGTCTTCACGCAGCCACCGTTATGTAGTCATATCACCTCTGTGACACCCTTCAGGCCTGCCTGTTTCCTTGTCATTTGACAAGAGCATCACAGACACATGTGACATATCTGATGATAATGCCACCATGGTCTTTGCTGGCATTTGGTTATGAGACTCAAACAGGTTTCCTCTCAGTGGAGGCTTCTGTTAATGGGAGCCGGTCTAAGATGTCACTTGTTGTGGGGTGCAAAATGGTGATAAGCTTTGACAAATGATAATTACTCTAACCTTCATGCTTAGCCACTGACCTTCTCCCAGTAGGGAAACATGTTTATTACAGCATTACAGCAGGAACAGGCTTTTAGCCAGTCTGTCACTGAACTCTCCTGAGACACTGAACTCATCAGCATGCCTCAAACGCAGCTTCCACCAGTAAGGCTAGAGTCAGTGGCCTTAATGGGCCCTTATCTATACTCTGTATCCTTCATCACGCCCGCCTTTGGCTGCAAAGGGTTGTGTAAATGGACAAAAAAATCAATGGTCTGTTAATATGTGAGAGTGGTCACTGTAGTGCAATTCATTTTAAATGTTTGTCACACTGGATATCAGAGAGTAATATGGTATTCTGGAGGACTTTGATATTTGCCTTTAGGTACTGTGTGTGCACTGCATGTGCAGCTCTGTGCAGTACAGTACAGTACACAGTATTCTGAACAACATTCGGGCGTTGTTGAAACGGAAATTAGAACTAACTCTTGGCAAGACAGAAAATGAGCATGTTTCCCAAAATGTGTTTTTTGCTTCCATTCCTTTTAACCATACACTGTTTCTGTACGGAAATATCAAAGTGTACTTAAAGGCATAACGATTAGGATTTTCCTACAAAACGATGTATAGACTCATACAAAAATAATCCCTCTCAATCGGTGTCTGTATCTGCAGAGGGCCTGTCCTCTGCCTGTATTTTCTTATTTTGCTGTGCTTGGGACTTTTCCGGGCATCAACTTTTGGGCAGTGGTGTGTAGCCCCCAGCCGATAACAACGCGCAGGGTGTGAGGGGTGGGACTCTATAAAAACATAGTGACCAGTTGCCAGATCGTAAGCACATGGGACCACCAGAGGCATGTGCACTTTGAGCTGGGGAGGAGGGGCCAACTTTGAATGTTGCATTTACAAACAGCAACTGACGAATCCTACTAGTTATACCTTTAAGTATCAAACGTATAACTGTCACATTTCCTTCAAACTGACAATAACTGATTTTTTTGAAACTCACTATAAATCTCCGTAAAGCTGAGGGGTGCTGCAAATTCAGGTCACAATACTCTGTAGGTTCATCGCTATGAGCGACCCCTTTCACAGTGTCACGCTGTCATTTGATACATTGTCATTATAAAAATATTGATTACAGCTTTAAGTACGTTAGTACTCCACATTAACCTTTCCTGTAAAGTGTGAATCTCAGTGTAATACCAATTCCGCAAACTATAAGGAGCGCTCCTTTAATGTTTTAAGAATGGGACAGCACACACCTGCAAGGGCCAACTGTCAGTTTGCTCTTCTGACAGAGCATCAGGGAAATAGGCTCACAGAGGAGGTGACATTCATTACAAACAGCTACAGGCAGAGGGATGATGGGCTTTTCTTCTGATCCTGGCAGATCTCCACCTATATAGTAGGCTATTCCAAAGGCTGAGATTCTGGTGACATGAGGTTTTTACCAACAAGGTTTTCATTTTGTGAGAATTTAATGTAGAAGGAGTGCGGTGTTTATCCTGTTTACAGACCTGCAATGACTCCAGAGAAATGCTTATCTTTCTTGTAATGGGCAGATTACTGAGACATGACTAGGAAAAAGCATAAAGGGAAAAACAGTTCCTTCCCCTCACTGAGTTAGCAAAATGCCATCAATGCATATGCCATTGCCAAAAATCATTTGGCATCGCTGGGTTGATAAAAAAAAACGTTCTTATTTACTTACCACTCTATTTCCCCTTCAGGATAACAGAACATTTAAATATAAATATCAAGTAATCTTGAGGTTTCTTCCTGTAATGCTCCCTGTAATCCATCATGCCTCCCTAACCAGCTAACAGTGAGTGACGGCCAATTAAATCTCACCGCCCGCTGTGGAAATAAAGATTTGCAATTAACTGTTGCTGCCTGTACCAAACTTAGTAAAGATTAGTACGGAGCAGGTCCATTTCTCACTTGGTGAATGATCTGGCTCGGTA
Source organism: Oplegnathus fasciatus (assembly GCA_003416845.1). Classification (NCBI taxonomy): domain Eukaryota; kingdom Metazoa; phylum Chordata; class Actinopteri; order Centrarchiformes; family Oplegnathidae; genus Oplegnathus; species Oplegnathus fasciatus. Next base: position 2,475,326 of record NTHP01000033.1, read on the forward strand.
AAGTAATTAAGACTGACCCAACACAGATAATATTAGCTTGTATAATTGGATACATCACAGATTTGGGCCACCTGACATTTCCATTACCTCTATCTGAGAAGTTACCTGTTCACACTAACCCCTTCTCTGGCTTTGTCCTCCTGCAGCAGCAGCCAAAGCTTCGTGAAACGGACATTCTCCCGTTTCGTTGCTCTCAGGCCAAGGCAACAAAGATGTGTTTCATCCTCTGCTTTTGTACAATCACAGGATGACGATGTACACCCTGCAGCATCTGCATTCTCAGAGGAGATAATTGAGAGACAAAACTGCAAGGCTCTTGAAATACAGAGATAAACCATTTGTCTGCTTTGTTTAGTTCACTGTGAACGAGTATCACTCCAGGTCAGAGCAGGACATTCTGAGCTGTGATTTGTTTTATCACTAGGGATGATGGGATCAGGGCTCAGAAGGGAAGCGCAGCCTGGCTCCCCCAGCTTGCCCCAGTTTTAAACAACTATTGGTAGACACCATAAGGCGTACTTTTAGTTGGTACTGTACACAGGGCTGAAATTCTGTGCGTGTACATGAAACAGAGAAGTGCATATGTGCGCTTTACAAGTTACACTTGCCATGACCTCATTCTGCACCTACAAATTATCATTTTTCAGTTGCTTTGCAAAAAGTCAACTATGGTTTTCTATGTATATCCCTAATAGGCACAGTCCAACCTGATTATTAGGCATCCTGTGTGAATGTTGGATTGTGACCCCCCGCCTCCTGTCAATGTAAACCTCCCTTGATTAAGCCTTCAGTCAACGGTTTTCTTTTCTGGGACCTGCCTGACATGCCTGTTAGGATAGAAATAATCAGTTTGCGCGTGCAATCAACATCAGCGTCCTGTATTATATCATACCAGAAAATTATGTAAAAATCTGATGTATTATAAGATGTACAGACGACAGAAAACAATGCTTGTAGAACATGAATTAAATCACCCACTCTCATCTCCAGCTGGGATAAGACGACTCACAGCTCAGCATTACCAAAACCTCTGGTTTGTGCAGCATGCTTTCATTCACGCAGCTCACCCAGGATTTAGTGCACAGAGAATCATAGAGAATAGTTGGACTGTTACCAGTGAAGACAAGCCCGTTTTATCAGTCAGAGGCAAAAAGGATGCATCTTACATTTTTTTCATGTTCCAAGAAACATCTCCAAAGGGCCTTACTGAGAAAGATAATTAAGCTCAAAACTTAAACAGCGTTGCACAAGATAGCTAGGTAATGATTCACTCACTCAGTCTGGTTCCTCTTCTTGCTATATATCACATTAAATGTAAATGTGATATATTTTCTTCTTCAAAGTATCTTGGAGCTTCAGTTCAAGATACTAATTCATCAAACATGATCACATTGTATGGCCATCAAAAAGACTCTTAGAAAAGACCGAAACACATCTTTTTTATGCATATTTACTTACTGCCACAGACGTTTTTCATTTGAATACTCATCTTGGTAATCTTTGTCTTAATCTCCATCACTAAGATTGATACATTACATGTGTAATGTGAGAGTGGTGGCTTTTAGTGACAAATCCAGTTGGTCACCAAGTTTTCCACAGCTCTTTGGAGCATTGTAGCATCTTTCAGCTAATTGTTTTGATTTTACCACAAACTGTATGCTTTTATTCGCTCTCACCACTCTCATCAAGCCTGTTTTTAGTAGCAGCAGGCAGCTGTCTTCAGTGAAAAAGATGTGATAAACACTCTCCACGCTACCTGCCCAGCACCCTACAGCAGACAGACAAAGTTACAGTAGCAACTAGTTGGTGACCATAGTGGAGCATTTAGCTGCGAGAGAGTCAGATATTTCCCTCAGGAGTAATTGGAGACCAAAAACAGAACTAAAAGGAGAGTTTATATTGCACTCCAAATAAATGATAATGCTCCATGACTGTTGGATGTGTATATGTGCTTTAATTGAAATCTTCAATTTCTGTTGGACTGTTGAAATCTTTTTTTCACCACAGTGTTGGATGGTGCATTATAGTGTACAGTATAACACATACTTTACTCCTTAAATTGTAATGACATTTTGGTGGACATAATGTATAACTCGTGAATGTGCAGTTAATTTACAGCTTGGGCTGAATTACATCAGAATCGTTAAAGAAAAGTTAATTACATTTTTTAAAAGTTTTACAGAAGTTTTACAAGATTTTTTTTCACCTAGTAAAGGTTAGGCAACTGAATCCCCAACAGACTTCTTATGAGTTGAGAGCTGACATTTTCTCTCCAAAAGGCACCTCCTTTCCACAGTCTCTGCATAACTACGAATATCCCCCTCCCATTTGCTCAAGTGAAATCATGAAGCATAGATCTGCAAAATAGAGATGGGGCTGTACATCCTGCCATCTTTCTTGAGGGCAATGTTTTGCATGAGGTATGCACATAGAGTATGTTTGTGTGTTTTTGCAGTGTAGAAGTCAGAGATCCTTTATGGTGTGTGACGCACCATTAGTGGTGACTGTCTGATGTCAGGTCAGTGACCTCATCCTTCATCAACACAGACTGGTCCCCATACTCCTCTTAGTTTTGTAGTTTTTTCTGAATGCTTAAACACAACAACAGTGATTCTTGAAGCACTATCTCTGAAACCATTAACACTTGTAGCCAATGCATTTACCAAGTGTGCCAAACTGAATGCACATTTTCTGCTTTACACTCTGTTTGTAATTTTATAACACACTTCTAGTAAAACTGTAAACACTGGTCTCTACATTGCTACATTATTTTGTCAATTGCCTTCCCACATTGACATATGTGAAAACACCTTTAGATAATGACCTCATTCACAAGTCAGAGCTTGAGCACTATAAATAGGCTGCAGGCTGGTTGGCCACATTTGGTTTGGACAACAATGGAGGCCAATATTGGACAGAGAGTAAGAGAGGTGAGAACTAGAGGAGGACGAGGAGGAGGAAGAGGAGGACGATGACGAGGACGTGAAGAAGTAAGAGGACGAGGAGGTGAAGAAGTAAGAGGAGGAGGACAAGGAAGAGGACGAGGAGGTAAAGAAGTGAGTGGAGGAGGAGAAGGAAGAGGACGAAGAGGTGAAGAAGTAAGACGAGGAGGAGGAGGAGGAGGAGAAGGAAGAGGTGAAGTAGGACGGGGGAGAAGGAGAGGGCGGGGAAGAGGAAGAGGAAGAGAAATCAGGAACACAGTAACTGATGAAATCAGAGCGACTGTGGTTGACCATGTTGTCAACCATGGGATGAGCATGAGAGAGGCTGGGCAACGGGTTCAACCAAATCCGAGCCGCTATACTGTTGTAGGTATCACCCGGATATTTCAAAATGAGAACACTGTTTTGTCTTGACTCTTTCAGAAAGTCATGGAGCTAGAAACAGATGCAGTGCATCATGAACTAATATATGTGGGCGAGGCAGGTTTTGACCTTGTAAAAACAAGGGGCCACGGCAGAAATGTAATCAGACACCGTGCCATCATCAACATCCCGGGACAACGTGGTGGCAACATAACCATGTGTGCGGCTATTAGTCAAGATGGCGTCCTTCACCATCATGCAATCCTAGGCCCATACAACAGTCCACAAATTATCACATTTCCAGACACCCTCCACAATAGACTAATTCCTAATGACCAGGGGACAGAGCAGCAGGTACCTCATCATTTGGGACAATGTTAGTTTCCAACGGGCTGCTTTGGTCTGCAATTGGTTCACAGGCAACCAACTTTTCATTGCTCTCAGTCTCCCCCTATACTCTCCGTTCTTGAATCCCATAGAAGAATTCTTCTCTGCATGGTGTTGGAAGATGTATGATCGCCAGCCCCACCAACGCATACCCCTTCTACAGGCAATGGCATGTGATATGGATGAAGCCTTATGGCCAGACCCACAAAGAAGGCGAGATTTATTTTTTTCTGTTCTTTTTTTTAAAACACAAATGTTTTTGTTTCTTCTACTGCACGTTTGTTGTTTGAGGAGTGTTAGAACATTCTGAGAAAAAAATAAATACTTTTCCCCTTATTTGTATTGACAGTGTGTTATGTTTGGAATACACATTCATACTTCACACATTGTGTGTTTACTACATGTATGACAAAACTTTATTGCAAACTGCTGCCCTGCACACAGAAAAAGCAAAAGCCACAGGTGTTTTTCATTTATACTATCAGTGCGTAGTTGGTGCTTCGTGTGCTTATTCAAATGATGGTTTGTGTGTACTGTACTGATGCAAAAACACAATTTTTTCAAGTTTGAAAAGTTTTGCAAGAATTGTTTGCTTTTGCAAGAGATGCATAATGTGTTGTGGTTAGTGTGTAGAGTTTTGCAACAATAGCCTATAGTTTCAATGATAGTGCCTAAGCAATCAGAAAAAACTGTAATAACAAGCCCAGGAGGATGATGACTACTACACTGTTTGTCAGATTTTTTTTGTTGTTGATGCATTCAAGGAATACTTTTGTATCAACTAAAAATATGCAAAATATTTGGTACAATGGCATTTGTGAGGAAACTATCACATTTTTTAGGAAAAATCTGGTAATCTATTCTCCAGGAATGATCATTTAAAATCCAAGGTTATCTTGAATGACTTAAGTGCTATTTGCTGTTGTTGTTGCTGTTGTTGAAAAGCACTCAATGGAAAAGACCATGTTTAATCCCAGCTTCCATAAATCTACCAGGCTTTGATAAATATTTAGCCTCTGAGGCATTTTGTGAAGAAATCAATGCGTAATGGAACCAAGACATCCTAGATGACTAATGGCATGAATACACTCGTATTTGTCTTCTCTGCATCCATGCAGTCTATATTCACTCCATAATATAGTTGTGATACAGAAACAAAAGACACAGTTTCCTGCATTCCTAAATTTTAAGATGTTTGGATCAGCGAATCATTTTGTACTTCACCCGTCATGGCAGTGACTGGGAAAACGGCCAACTCAGTTTTTGAGTTTATCACATCTATTAAGGCAGGAGCACCCTTGATCAAAGTCACTTCCAAGACAAGAAGGAGGTGCCACTTTGAGCCCCCTGTTGTAAGCATACTGTAAATAATCTATGGTAGCTATGATAGTAGAACAGAGTTACCTAACAAGAATTATGATTTAGTATTTTTTTTTAATTTGTTGGGACATGGGGGCGAAACTGCACAACACTTAAAAAATCAATTATGTATCTATTCAGATGTTGTGTTATTTAGAGAGTTCACCATGTTCCTTTAAATTGCTTGACATTTAACAAATCCACCATTTGTATATACGGCACAACATACTGTAATTGCTTATTTAATGCTTACATTAGCTTTATAAGTCTTTATTAGGCATGAAGAAATGCATCACTTGAAGACTATAAGTCTTATAAGCTGAAGCCTTGATGTACTCTGTTTGCTGATGTTTCGACTGCAGGAGTCCAGGTGGAACTATCTGTTTTCCTTCCTGGTGTTGCCGGCGATTCTGCAGCTGTGTGTGCTGCCCTTCCTCCCTGAGAGTCCTCGCTACCTGCTGATGGAGAGGAGGGATGAGGCTGGAGCAGAAAGAGGTATTGCAGAATGCATACAGGCTGCCGCACTAGGCTTCAAAGTCTCAAACACATTTGTGCTTGTTATGTTGTAAGAGCAACTTTCTGGTCTTCACAACAATCACATCCACACCCTCTGGAGCTTGAAAAAGTGATTCTACAGGGGTAAGAATGTCACTAAACCATTGCACAAATTACTATAGTATATCTTCGGGGGATTGATAGAGTTATTTACCAACACCAGAGGCTCATTGATTGCTTCTCCATCGCTGAAATTTGTGGCTTTTACAGTATTTTACGATTTTTTACGATTTTACGATTGCCTTGCTTTTTCACAACAGAGCTTCAGTGTGCAAAACTCTTAAAGGATAGGTTCACAATTTCCTTCTTATTATCTTTCTTAAAACAAGAATCAGGTGCCCATATGAACATGGAAACAGGCTTTGATTGCTGTGATCATTCCTCCTGTTCATAGCAAAACTGGTTTGCTGAATTCTTACCTTTAAACACAAATTGGTGTCCTTACATGTGTAACACATGTAAGGACACATGTGTGTGTAAAACACCAAATCACATGTTCATTCCTCAGAATACAGCCACCTCATACATTTTTATGACATTTCAAATGTAACACAATAGTAAAAAGGGAAAAAAGAAATCGAAATGCAATTTATTTTATTACTTTTATTACTGTCAAAATGTTCCTCTGCTCAAGTTGAGGGTGGGCGAAGCTAAAGCTATACTGAGATCACCAGACCTTATACTATACCAGTAAGAATGATAAAGGTGTAATTTGTCCTGCCCTAACTGGAGGGGCATCCTAACAGGCACATTTTGATACTGAAAAAAAAAAATTAAAAACCTGATGATTCTCAGGCAAATTGCAATCATTTTGTATGATTTCTAAGCAGATTTATGGATGTACTGTATATTCACAATGTGTATTCATTTGTTTCATGTCTGTGTGTTAAGATTTGACTTGAGTTATGACTCAGATTTACCTCACACAGTATCTTTGTCTCATTTCTCTTCAACGCACTCTGTGACAGAGGTCAATAAAAGCCACATAATAATTCACGTTTCTTTAATATTTAGTCAATCAAACAATGCAATGTCTATGTAGCATGTGCGAAATGATTTAGGTACATGCACTGAGCTCTCAACTAATCTAATTTAATCTCACCCAAACGATAATTTTAAAGAGACCTTATAGGAGTAACTATAGTATGATCTTGTTGAATGTCAAAATGCTGTGACAAGAAGACACAGCATGGGGTTGAGGCATAGCTCAAACTGCATGTGTTAACGAAGCGTGTAGGAAAATGTGACGTCAGACGTGACTTTGATCATTTTGTCTCTGGGGCGGTTCGAACTCTTTGATGTCTATGTCCATACATTATAGATGGACGCTCTCTGAAGGTTTGGCTGCTTGTGTTCTCCGTAACGCGGAACATCCTGTTTGTTTCTTCTGAACTCAAAGTTGAGCAAGAGTTTAGCAAGGTCTCAGTGTCAGAGCATTTTATTGCAAGATATGAATGCCACATTGTGCATTTTGCCCATCCAGGTTTCCTGTTTTGGTATTCTAACTGAAGGAAAAGAGAAAAAACATATTTCAGTTTGCAGCTTAGCGGACCATAAAACACTATAATAAGCTAATAAGCTGTTGCTATGTTCAGACATACAATTGCTCTGCATATTAGGAAGGTGTTTTGCACATTGTTTTTGCTCATTACTGCTTTTTATGATAATTACTTGTAATGCTGTCTTTTTGAAAACTAATTCTAGTCACTAACTTTGTGCAGTGCAGTTCATCTTCAAACTTTATTGTTAAAGTATTTGAAATTCAAGGACGGTACTTGTACTTCCCTTGATGGAGCACTTTTATTTTTAGCTCTCTTTCTCGTTTTGCCATCTGTCTTTGTTTATAGCTGCTCTCACCATATAAATAATTCCAACCTTGAGTCTGTTCAACAAATTGGAATCAAGGAAATTTTTTTTCTCTTTTTAACTGACACAAAAGACAAAAAGAGAAGTGAGCAAGTAGAGAACTTTATAAATCAACCACATAATAAGTTAACAACTATAACAAAAATATTATATAACTATATAACTATATATATACTATTAACAATTTATACTGAGTTCTGAATCTATTTAACTGCTAAACTGCTTTTGTATTGCGTTAATATATGGTTGAAAAAACATGTTCCTCTGTGGTGGTTTTCCAGGCATTAGACAACTAGAGACAATGACTGGCTGTGTGAATAGCTCCTTGAGGAAGAGATGGGTGGTTGGTGAAAGGACATCCTGCCCAAACTCCCCTTCCCAACGACTGCCAGCCAACATTTTGCTGGCACGAGTCTGAACAGCATTGCAGATCCATGTTGTTGGCTTGTGTTACAGCGCTGCGGTTGGGGACTTGTTGTCAGCACACGCAAATGTTGAGGGGAGGCCCTGTAGTGTCGTATTATCATCATGCAGTGTCAGACAGGAACAGCATGTTCTCTTGCACCCATTCTTGTCTCTTGTCGTGTCGTGTATTTGTAGTTGTCCTGTCCTCCATTTAAAGGTTACAGAGGTTGAAGATGAGATGAGTTTTGTATACTAAAGGCTGTCAGTGCAATTGCCAAACTGCACTTAATTTTAGGATTGCCCTGACTCCACTGTATTCAGTATTTCATATCTCCTCTTTTAGCTCTGAGCTTACCAGTGAATACTTTGCTTTTTACCATGCCAAGACTAGACTACAAACTAAAAAATATGACACGAGGTCTCACCTTCTCAACACACCAATCCAATCATAACTCATCCTGCATTGCTTTTCTTTTTCTCTTCTCTCTATACTTGTTGTTGTCAGAATGGCTAAAGGCAGGGTGCCAAGGTCACTGGTCTCTTGCAGTACGGTGTGGGATTGAAATCCAGTAGTTTTGTTTCTTTTTTTGGCTTGCAGTTTCAGTATGATTTCACACATATCAGACTCCCTGTGAGCACGCTTTCTTGTCACTTATTTTGCTGTCACTCCCTTTTTTGCCCCATCAAATTACCTTAGCAATGCTATACAGTATGTTTTCCTTTTTACGCATTTGTAGAGACACTTTTTGAGAGCCATTGTGCAGAAATGAATGGACCAGCCAGTTAAATTAAGGGATAAGGTTGGTGATATTTTTGTTATTGTTAACACCGCCACCGCCAAATATTTTTTTCACATTCACACACTCACTGGCGTACGAGTGAAATACTGGCAGTGTAGAGCCTGGCCGTGGTAAAGAAAAAGCAGTACTGCAACACTGGAAGGCTGCGGTAGACAAAACACAGTACAGTACAGTGAAGAAAGGATTGGATTTAGATCAGCCTTATTTTGGCTGATCCTTTAAAATATGCCCGGATCGGCCACGATACCGCTCCTTAGGATCGCCTCTGGGCCTTATATGGGATCTCTACTAAAAGCTCATAAATAAGCCACAGCATACCACTGGGCGATATGTTCCTTCATTACCATGAACATGGGCACTGTAGTTTGTTTTGATCAATCCCAAATACTGTACCCAAATGCCGTAACAGCTTACTACTGCACTAAATGTCTATTAATCCGCAACTGAAAATAGTCCCCACATCGAAGGACAGACAGACAGACAGATAGACAGACAGATAGACAGACAGAGACTCCTTCCATTTATAGTTAGATCAAGCAATATATTTGTGACACTTAAAGATTAACATCATCGGTAGGAACAATTGGCTTGGGGCTGAGAGCCACAGACAGGAAACTATTGAGAGACGCACTGTTTTTGTTATTTTGGTATTTTCATGGGTTTGGATTTGTTGACAATAAGAAAAATATAGAATAACGCCTCCCTTTTCCTTTAAATTCAAGCAAAAATGCCTTCACATTAACCCTCTAGTCAGTCTCTTTCAGACCTTTAAATATTAAACACCTATTTCAATAAGGGTTTTTATTCCCACAGTAATGTTGTAGAATCCTTTCTCAAACAGTCTGTCGATCAGGCTGTATGATCCTGTAAAGGGTCATTGTTTTGCCACATCCCTCCACCTTGTAGCACTGTGAGTGCTCAGGCCACAACAGTGACATGGAGTGGAGCCACACAGTTGTCCTGCAGGGAAAATAAAGTAGGTTGCCTCCGTGGGGACAACAAACATCAATATCATGTCATGCCAGTGACATTGATGGCCCAGTATGACTCTGGATTAAAGCAGGTCTCCAACAGGAAGAGGCAATTGAACAGTCATTTACACATACTCCCAAGGATAGTAATTATGTTGAGATAAGATCTCATGGTGGGCAACTTATTCTGGTAACAGAAGATCATTACAGCATAATGGGTTTTTTTCATTTTCTTATGGTATTTACATCACTGCAGATTTTTTTAGATAGTATTTTTTTTTCCCGATATTTGCCACTTTCAATGTTCTTTGGTGCTTGTAAAGTAAAAAAAGGGGATATACATTTAAAAAATTGTGTCGATATTATAAAGTACCTGAGTAACGACGAGACTTTCAATTTATGCTGTGATCATGAAAAATCAAGCTTTACTTTCTGTTATACAAAACATTTTACGAACTGTAGCTGGCAGAATGAACTTGTTTTGGTCTGTCTGGTGGCTTAACAGGGTCATTACTGATCCAAATGTGTGTCAGGGTTACGTTTAGAGATATTAGCTGCAGTCGTGAGAGGTACTTGTTTCAGACATGTAATGTCATTTTACCTCAAAACATAGAAGCCCATTACTCTGAAATTTCTGTTTTTACCAAAGAGCCACTAAAAAGGCAAAATATCGAACATGCTGCCAGCGAGTTCTGCTTTGTCTGCACTCACATGCTGTTAAGGAATTATGTTAATGAAAACGCCCAACTATATAATTATATCTTAGACAAAGGCTAACATATGGAATATCAGTGAGTGAGGATGGGTCATTCTGTTGCAGCACGCTTGTGAGTATTTTTAGTATTTCAACTTTCTTAGGTATTTTTCTAAGACAGCGCATGTACACACACAGTCTTCATGCCTTATAAATACTGCACCTTGCCACCCTGGAGACTTTGGACCAGGCTTTAGTTTGGCAGGTCTTCCTGTCCACACTACGTGCCAACCGACTCCCACATCCTAATGACCTGCTTTTAGTCTCTGTCGGTGTGTAGAGATTTGTTATTCTGGGTCATGTCCTTAACCTGTACCCACCTCGATTTCCCATATAACCCCGGGGATTCGCCTTTACAAGAGAAAGGAATAAAGTCAGGAAAGAAGTGTCTTTACACCCATTTATTCCCTCCAGTCCGTCACATTCAAGTAGCACAAGTTCAAGCAACCTTCAACTTGCCAAGCTGCAAATGACAGCCAGAAACCTGGTCAGCTCTGCACACACACACATAGTGCAGATGTTTTCTGGCAGAAGGTTTTAGTAAAAGTCATCATTTTCATCATAAATAATATATAATAGTTTATATAGATTGCTGATATTTGTGGTGTCTGTAGCCAATAAATACTCATTCATCTGATGATAATACAATGTATCAGAACATTCAACTTCTTTACATCACTGTGGTTGGCAGACAGAGAGGGCTGAGTGTCATCTGCATTGCAGTAAAATGTAATATTGTGGTGATGAATTATGTGTCCCAGAGGAAGCATTTGAATTGAGAACATGACAGGACCAGAAGGTAGCCTTAGGGTATGCCACAAATCTTTTTGACTACACTTCGGGGTGTGAAGCTTGTTGTTAACAAACACAGTTATGTTTACATTCATTGTTCTCATCAACACGCATTGTGTGTATCCTTGAGGCTCCACAAATATCTCGAAATAATTTCCATCCTCATTAAACATTTGCAAAGCCAATTCTTTAAAGCAGCTCAATGGAACTTTTCATTTTGTATTGACTTTGGCGGTCCCTGTAGACAAAGGCAGTAGTGTTTCACCTGACGTTAGGTTACATATAGGTTACAGGTTATATACCATACATAATGACATAACATAATGAATTCCATTTTAAATTTAACACATTGCCAACTTCACCACGATAATAATTAATGTTGTTTTTTATTGTTACAGTAACAAACACTGTTTTATTTGTATCGGCCAGTGGTCTCCCTTTCTCCTTTTATTGTCGCTTTGTTGAAAAATTCTCCACCTCGAGTCGTCAGAGACTCCACTGGGCACTTATAATGTCCACACTGATCATATATCACCTGGCCTGTAAGACTGCATTACCCGTAATATTATGGAGGCCAAAGGAGCCAGATAAATGGGAATAATATGAGGTTAAAATACAGATTATATGTCACAAAGACACAGGGGTGGAACCCAGTTCACTTGATAAAACTAAAGAAAACAAGTTTAGTCTAAGTGTGTGTTCAGTTTTTAACAAATTGATCCATTTATGAGGATACGTCTTCATGTGCTGTGGAATAAGTCCTCAACTTCTTTGATCTGAGTGTGACGGTTGTTTATTGAGGCTTCTTACTCCCGTTTTTATTTCTAACACCATATGTGTGTGTGTGTGTGTGTGTGTGTCAGCCTTCCAGAGGTTTTTGGGGAAGAAGGATGTGTCCCAGGAGCTGGAAGAGGTCCATGCGGAGGCACGAGCTCAGGATAACCTACACACCGCCTCTGTGTTACAGCTGCTGAAGAGCCCAGCTGTTCGCTGGCAGCTCATCACCATCATCATCACAATGGCCTGCTATCAGCTCTGTGGCCTCAATGCTGTAAGATGCATCTCTTATTTCACTTTTCTCAGACTGTCAGTGTCACTGTTCTTTATGCTATATTACAATGCGTTATATATTTATACATTATTAATATTATTTTCTATTAAAATCTGCAATTTATTTGGTATTTATCTGGGTAAAATTCTGATCATAAATATACCTTCTTTCAACACCATTTGCATGGCAAACACTCTGTATATCAGCCAGAGACTTTCTTGAAGATGCTCTGTCACAACTCCAGTAACACCTCAGCATTGTCAATCAGTTTTGGGCCTTGGTGGACAGACTTCCACAAGTACCATGGCAGGAAGGTGAGGAGTGTTTCCTCTTGTACTGGAGAGACTCAGACATGAGAAAGAGCCATTCTGCTTTCTTCTTTCCAGAATATGCAAAGCAAGTTTCTCTGATTTTAAGAAGTGCTCCTCACTATGAGCAACCCCTTTCCAATTATACATAGTCATTTGATAATTGTTGATCGAAAAATATTGATAAGTGCAACTTTAATAGTTAGCCTGGTTCACCCTCTCATTGGAACTGTAGTTTTTGTCAAGTCAAACATAACACTTCCTTTTACTGCTCCACACTCTGTTTTTATTGAGCTGAGGAATATGGACATTTAAGGGCTTTTTTGTGAGCAGATAAGATTTAAAAATGTCAGTATGAGCAAAAGCATTTGTAAGTCTCCCACTCAGTTTAATGATCACCAGGCATGTAGGGTTGTTTGACAAAAAAATCACAGGACTGGCGGTTAACTGCAGAAACGCTTGGGTGTGCTGTCCTATCACAGTCCTATCAGTGAAAAGAAAATCAATATCGTCACAGCCCTGCTCGTCAGTGGATCAGGTGTAGCACATTGCAAACAGTGTCCCCCTGGGTCTGTGCATGCACAGGTGTGACCCCATATTTGTGGTCTCTTTTAAAAATAAGTTATTTTTTCATTTGCAGTGGTTAAGTGTTAAAACCATAAACGTAAGTAATTTTTTACATCTGTTTTTTTTTTTATTATAAAAGGTTAAAATCTGTAAAAATATTTATCAGCTCTTATGCAATGTGGATCAGCTTCTCTTCAGGTTTGTCAGGTTTTCAGCACCGCTGTGTATGGGAACCCATGGGCATGGAGAAGTGACTGTGAGTCACTCTGACCTGTGCACTTTGTTGACAGGAAGAGATGTTTAACCATCCTCCACCTGCTGTGTTGCAGTGTACTTGGTGGGTGGTAATGACTGTTGTCCAATTATGGGACCTACCCTCCCGGTCTTGGGCATATAGATGCCAAGAATACCCCTGCATGAGGAGAAGAGTTGCTGCTTACTGCTGCCATCCAGCACTTAAAATAAAGAGAATGTCAAAAGTGAACCGAGAAAAACTGACTTTAGATTATGTAAATTCCATCACCAGAAGGAATAATGAGGAAAAAAACCTCAATGATTCCATGAACTTCCATGTGTCTATTAAAGCTCTACTAGCAAGAAGGATTCAATCAAAACTGATCTAGTGCGAAAATGCATTTGTTCTATGACTGACATATTTTAGGCTGTATGCAGTGCATTCACATTAACTGTTAATTTGTCCCCAAATTCATATTCAGGATGAATATCGTAAAGAATAATATTTGTCAACTTTCCATTATCAAATTTTCCTATTTGATGGTTGATGGACTTTTCAGTAATATAACACAAAGCTAGAAATCACAAAGCTCATTTGAATTAGCATAGATATGAACATCACTTCATTTACATACATTTTCATTCCAAGAAGACAGGAATGTAATTTAGATCACTTTGGAGGTCTTTATTTTGATTGTCGTATAGTATCTACTACCCCATCGCCATCAGACCTGTCAGATGTTACAGAGGCTCTTTGTGCTGCAATGAAACTGAGTGCTGATGCTAGGACAGCAGCTGAGAAATATTCCTGCAACCAGTGTCACAGTATCAGTGCTTCAGCTTGTCAAAATTCATAATTTCTGACGATTGCCTACATGTTTTGTATCATCCATCGTTGTTACCTGTCAAAAGGACCAATGGAGAGAATAGTGCAGGTCATATGTTAGAGGAGAGAGTGCAGAGAAAGAGGAAAAATATGCAAAATCATGTTGCATTTAAACATCAGGGCATCAACTTTTCAAACTCTTGAGTCTCCTTTGATTTTCAGAGTGTTGAAGTCAAAAGAATTCAGAGGTCTTCATTCATATTTTTAAAAACGTTAATGGTGGTGTTAGTGGTGGTTTATGTGTTGGCTACAAAGGTACTGACTGAGTAATCAACCTCTCATCAAGGAATAATGTCATTTCCTGTAGCTGGAACCTGACACAACCATCATCAGCGTTTCATTTGAACTGTCTACGCAGGCTGTGTGTAATGCAGCGCGTCTGCAGCAGCATCTTCACTTAATTCAGTGTCTACACAAGATGTGTTGAGGCGCTGTTCTACTGTGTAGTGTACCCATGTATCACCCGTGCAGCACTCAGAGCCCAACACTCACTACAGTGATGTGCGTAAAACAGAAGAAAATAGACCTGAAAGCTAAAAAGAAGCTTGTGATTAATTAAAATAGAAGCGTATCTGTTCCATCATACATGCATGTGAGACTGATGACTGAAAAATGCAGCTCAGAAACTCTTGTAGAGTTAGCAGTGAACATGAATTCAGCCTGAAATCAACTTGGCTTAAATGTGATAAGAACATTCATGAAATTATTTATTACTTACCCGCTCTAAGGCCAGCAAGATGGCCTGAATGTCTATAATTAAACACCCTGGATGTTTATAATAATTAGGCACTGGCTGTTTATGTAAGATATATGTAAATGTCTTTCATGTCCGTGCAGACTTGTGTCTAAAACATATGAAAGTCCAGTTGAATTTGATTTATTTTCATAGATCTGGTACTACACCAGTGGGATCCTTCGGGAAGCAGGCTTTGCTGAGAACATTCTTCCCTACATCACACTGAGCACCGGGGCCATAGAGACTTTGGCTGCCATCATCTCGGTGAGTATTGCTACTGTAAATCAACCAAACATGTCTGACTCAATACCAAAGCTGTCAGATGTTTTACTTTACCGTCAGCCTCTCTTTAATATTGGACTATCGTTTGTATTGTATTTGAAAAAGATCTCCAGGTTAGCAATAGCTATGTGTGTATGTGTCCAGTTTGTCCAGACGGCACAAAGCACTTTTAAGGAAATGTCTTTTTTCATGACCTCGATATAAAGTTGTTCACAGATAGTTTACTGAATAAATCAGATCAGCATCTTCACAGTACAGGAATGTAAATCTGCACCACTGGCAGTTCATTACTACATTAAAACTGAAGTCCGCAACCTGTATAAAAATAACTTTTTGTCATATTTGCTAAAACTGTCACTATGTCCTGACAGTAGTACATGAGACAGATAATCTGGCTCCACCTACTGCTCTGAATACCATTTGCAAGAATCCACTGCTCCCAAATCAAAACAACCAATCAGAGCCAGGAGGAGTGTCAATCACTGCTCCTGCACACGCTGCGAGCAGCTCCCCTCCCCCGCGCATGCGCTAACTCAGTCAAGCTCCGTATCTTCAGTGAGCGGATGCAATGGTGGACAAACAACCACCAAACAACCAAGCAGTGAGAAAACTGCCCATCCCTCCTTTGTCAACAACAGCTTACACGACAAATACAAGTAAACTGAAGGAAACCAATGAAATAAAGCAAGGTACAAAGAAAGAATTAGATCGAGCTGGGGGAGGGGCTTTGGAGGCAGGGCTGAAGGGCAGTGGAGAGAGAGGGGGAGCGACCTGGAAGTTGTACTCGTTCAAATTTTCAAACTCCACTCTCTTCTCAATCTACCGACTTCAGCTTTAAAGATTTGTTTTACTGTCCATTTTTTGGATTAGTCTCTCAGAGATTTCCCAAATGGGTCACGTGAAAAAGAAAAGATGTACAGAAAAAGACAGAGGAGTACATTTCTCCATCATGAAATTATTATGTAGAATATATAAAACTGTAAATAGGAAGTAGTTGGCATTGAAATACTAATGTGAAAAGCAAGAGTGTGGTGGTTGTGGTGTATGGACATTATCTCCTACAGTCAGTACTGCACAAAAAAAGACTAATTTTGCTATTTTGGAGAGGTTTAACTAATCTGACACCAAAATGATCTCCTCATCGAGTTCTTCATTTTTCCCAAACCAAAATATTCATGGCACGGCCGTAATTCTAATTGACAAAAGCTCTGTTTTCCTTGGTTGATGGGGAGGAACCTCGCAAATTCAAGCTGTTCAAACATCGTCAGCTCAGCTGGCGTGAAAAGGCTGTCAGCAGGAGTACACTCCAGCTCCGGCAGCATATCTGTTGCTAAATGATGGAGCAGAGAAAAAAACAGCTCAGCAGAATAATTAGTTGGTGGGAGTGTCTCTGTTGGCTGACAATGTAGCATTCCACACCAGAGCATTATGCGATGATTTTACATACAATGATTACTGCACACAACAGACTAATACAAATATAGAACATGCAAGAAATCAAAGATAAAATCATAATATTTTTTCTGATTAATCCACAAAAGAATAAACCCATTAACAAAGCTGCTTTTCTGACATTTACATCCTGACATGGAGCAGGACCATGAACCCAAGAGATGAGTCCCGCTGCAGCTTGCAGATATCTTCCCTTCCACGGTACTCCCCTAGTGAACTGAACTACACTTAACTTGAACACAAGTGAGGACGCATGTGGGGGTGGTGTGTGTTTTTACGCTATTTACTGCATTTATCTACATCATATCGTCTGTTCCCAAGCAACAAACTGCTGTGAATGACTTGTATTCCTGAGAGGTAGAGTGGTGTGATTGATAATTGCAGCTTTGACACAACACACAAGAAAATGTAGTACCAAAGGAAAGGGGTGTCTGATGGCAAGGTAAAGTGGTGAAAATATTCTTAATACAGCACACACTTAAGTGTTCAAAACAAAACAGTTATTGTCAAATTGAGTGAATATCTCCTCATGGTCCGCTAGCTTTCCGTTCTGTATGTGCGCTGAAAAAACAGTCCGGTGTTCATACACAGCCCTGGCTCTGTAAATGGGAAACAAACAGAGCAGCTCGGGTAGAGCCGCCAACCCAGGTCGTCAAATACCAATGCTTTAGCCGCGTTTCCACTAAACACTTCGGTAATATGTCACAACTCGTGCTCCTACACAGGAAAAACTAATGCTGTGCGTTACTCGCGCGAGTTTGAAGGAACACTGAAGGGAGAGGTGTATTTGTTTACCTGTTGAGTTCAAATATCAACAAGCTTTCTCCAGAATCGTAGACTACACCTTTAAATTGATATGGATTTTTTTTAGGTGGGCCTTTTCTTAGGTGGCTAAAATATGTTTTTGCTGCTGACCCCGTCCACAGCAGTACATTGCTTAGTTTCCGTGCCGGTACTCTGGCTGGCTCTCCAAACTGGAAGCACGCTGACCACCATCTACTGTAGGTAATACACTGACTGTAGATAAGTACCTCGTACTGTACAACTCCACTTGAAAAAAGCATCTCTCTTCATTTAATTAGTGTGTTAATGCCCTGTTTGGGTAGTGGTTTATTTCTGTGATTCCTCTCAGCACGAGCACATTAAAACTGATCTTTGATCTGCGGCAGTGAGAAGACCCCACTGAGTGACTTAACTGCAAGGTGACTGACTTGAAACACCAGCATGTACCCTTCAGATATCAGTTTTCTCTCCAGCCCTACGGCATCTCCCCATCCAGCCACAGCCAACTCACCCCCAACCGCCTTTGATGAACATCACCCTTCTTATACTGCTGATAATAATGAGCCACTGGCTGTTCGACTGGCATACACAAAGAAGTCGGAAATACAGTGGCCCTGAAGTGCAAAACACAACGGCAAATCAGAAAACACAACAGCATTGGTGAGACTCAAACCGGAATAGGTAGGTACGTATTGGACAATGATTCCTCACCCTGATTGGATGCTTTAGCAAATGCTTCCCAGACTGAGACTGTGTTTACATGGACATGAGTATCCAGCTCAGTTATGAATGGGTTTTTGAAGTATCACGTTTTTGTGTTTACGTATGTAAACATCATATCCTGTTTTGAGAAACCCGAATATACAAGCTGGAGTACTCCAAAAGAAACCGGGATACTTTTGCATGTGTACGTCTTATCCAGATTTCTGACCGCGGCCGAATACCTGTGCAGGTGTGGCTTCAGCCAAGTGACGTAACAGAAACACAAACAATGGTGTCTCACTTCTGTAGCGATGAAGAAACAGAGTTTTGTTTTCGGTAATGAAAGCGGTATACGCCATATCCCGACCCTTTCTGGTTTCAGTCTGACCTATGCTGTTGTGTTTTCTGATCTGCCGTCGTGTTTTCTGACTTGACGTAATGTTTGTTTTCTTTTTTGACATTGCGTTTTCTGATTTGATGTAGTGTTTCCTGTTTTGCTGTTGTGTTTTGCACTTCAGGGCCACCGTGTGGAAATGATCAAAAATAAACTCACATATCCATCAGTTATTGATAACATTTTTATGTAGACAAAAAAATAATACATCCACAGAGCTTTAGGAAGGTGTGGGAATGAAAGTATGGCTGTTCCTAAAAAAAACAAAAATATGATTGTGAATTCATCATTATAAAAATTTTGATGGGTCCAAAATGAATGTTTTGTTTGTCTCTGTGTAAGGAGTCTGACATTTGGTTCCAGTTACTAACAAGGCTTGTGAGCCAACAGTATAACGGTGTTGGTATCACGTGGTATCTCTGTGTCATCAGCGGTCAAGAGCAGTTAAAAAACGGAAAAGTTTGGAAATGGAAAGCTTGATGGTTTCACTTCGGTACCAATCCCGAGTGCTCAGAGACAAAAGGAGGAGCAAGACCAGGGTGAACATTGGTTCAGCTTTTGCTTGTTGGAGTCGGCTGCAGAAGTTTCAAGGGCTGAAAAGCCACGCCGAGGTGGCCGCTTTTCTTCTTGACCAGTGAGGTTTCGTTAGCTAACTGGGAAGCTACACTGACACTGTCCCATCAGATCAACATGCACGACATAAATGCACATAAACACTACTGGCTCAAAATGAATTCATTACTCTACCACAAAAGATTCATCACTTTACATGACTGAGTCTGTCTGACTCTCACTCCACTCAACCATGAAATATGAAGGTTGTGCAACGAACTGGCAACCACTTGAGGCGGCATTGCTTCGAGCAACAGCGGTGTTGTGATGTGAATGATATGGAAGGGGGGAGGGGGGAGTGGGCTGAATGTTACCAATATCACCTTTAATTAAATGTCATGAATCAACTTCAGTATAGTATGACAGACACCGTGTACCTTAAATGACCAACTTTATTTGACTTTGCTTATTTTTGTTCAATGTGATGCTCCATTGTTCACGTAGCAAACAAGATGCTATAACCATAAACTGCATAAGCTTTGCTTTGTAACAGTATGAGCCACTGTCAGGAAAAAGCAAACGCATACAAGACAGAAAGTATTTGACATCTTTCTTTTTGAGAGCAACCTCCAGAATTTTGGGGACCTGCATTTTTCATTGCCATTAAACAGATACCATTTGTATGAGCCTCATGTTCACAACCAGTTTGACGTCTGATGAGAAAGATTAATTTGATTTGTGGTTTCAGGAGCTTCAAATATTCATGATATTTAAATCAAAGTCTCCACCTGGCTTTAAAATGCGACTTTTTTTCCATTTAGGTGGCAAACATCTCAAAGCTGAGGTTTAATCCCCAAATCCTGTGGTATGTGCTTCTTAATATGACATACACCACAGGGTGCATTTAGATGTAGCTCTAACCTTATTCCATTAGTAATCTTTAGAGCTGCCAGCACACAGAGGAATCATTTCCGACATATTATACGTATAATTCTCATATTCCAGATCAAGAAGGGGAAAACACGCTCACAATAGAAAGCTCAGTGAACAAAATCTGCCCCTTTGTCTGTAAACACTGAAAGTCTGTGAGGAAAGATTATTTGTCTTTTTGCATTCTGCAGTTCGGTGTTAATGAGTTTTGTGAGTACCCAGGCACCGGGTGCACCCAGAGGACTCCTTCTTTCCTGGTATTGCTCTATAGAGGAATTAAGATTTGCTTTACGATTACAAAGACAGAAGAAGGCTGTCGCTTATGGTCTGTCGAGTGAAAATGAGAATATTATGTGACATATTACGTTATATTATTTAGTAAGGAATTGTTTGGACCTGTATTGTCAAATGTACTTTACTTTATACAGAAAGAGATTGAGGTTTAAAATGATACCAAATGATTTCTTTTACCTAATAGAAGTATGTCCATTCAGCAGTGGAAGTTAATATGTCACCCATCATCATTATTAATTAATTGTTATTTGTGATTTGTAGTTAATGTACAGTAAGTGACAGCACTTGCATTACACTTGCATGTACTTACTCACATTCAGACCATGGTGTTAGAGGCGAGGCAGTGACTGTACCGCAAGTGAAAAAAACAAGACAGCGTAATCTTGATGATGATGATAAATGGTAAATTATTATGAGGATTTCCCTTTTAGGATAAAAGTGCACATTTTACATCTTTTTTTCAACACACGTGTGAATGATCACTATGCACCATGATCACAGAAAACAATATCAAACAGAATAATCTGACTGACATAAACAGGCCATAATGCAAAGAAAACGTTCTTAAAAGGTCTTTGCGATAATTGGTTTATGTGATAATTGGTCCAAATGTTACACTTGAATTCAATAATCACCTACCCGGAGTGTAACATCATAAAGGCAATGGTTATCCCTCGGACAAGGACAACCAAATGTGTTATTGCCTCCCAAGCTAATTTAACACCTTCTGTCTTCAGCAGCTTATTGATGGAATGTTATGGTTGCTTGTGGCAATTTTGCACCTCTAATACAAGGACATCAGTTTCTTGTTGCGGGTCAGTTGTACTGTGTGGTGGGACCGTACCACTTATCTGCATTATCAGAGGACTATGGCATGGAGTGCATAGGTTTTTAAGGGAAGGAAAACTGTTCGTAATGGAAACTCTAAATATGTTTGACTACAGTATGTGTGTTAGCCCTGTGACTGACCGGCAACCTGTTCCTATTGCTCTAACAGTGCATGCTGGGATAGGCTCCAGCGAGACAGAACTGAAAATAAGTGGGTATAGCAAATACACAGGATGGATAGATGAGTCAGTCCAGCCTCTTTATTGAATTACTTTATTTTTCAGCAATGTGGATAGAGGAAGGTCACTGACAAAATGTATAATTAATAAATTTCCAGGTGGCCCAACGGTCTAAAGCACAGACATCTAACCCCACTCGTACTGGTGGACTCAGGGACCTCCGAACATGGGTGCCCTCTAGGGTTCCCCTTCCAGTGGAGAAAAGCTGGACAGCATTTCCCCCTCTTGCTTCATACTTCCTGTGAGCCTCTACTGTCAAATCTCAAGAAAAGTTAAAGGAACCATAAAAATATATATATTTTTAAAGTCGCTTTACATCCCTCAAAGTACAGGGTCATTTTTCCCAATTTACAGTGTCATTTTTAGTACTAATGGTGTACCAGTACAGCATGTTCCGATAGGCACAAGTAAACAAGATGTGAAGTTTGAAAATAAGGGGTGTTAACAATCTAGGAATTTAAAAATAACTTATATACTGTAGGTATTTTTTAACTAACAGGTACCTATTCTAATAATACGGGGTACAGTATGACAATTACTGAGCAACAAAGCTGGAAGGTAAGATGGGAGTACAGATGATGACAAAATCAGGATAGGAAAACTGCATAGTTCCCAAATAACTACTTTTGTGTTTTTACTTTGGAACAAACAGAGGTCCAGGGAAAGAGTACTGAAAGGAACATAATGTCGGCCTATAGCCTGTATGTTACTGTGTATGTTATGAAGTAGGCCTACTAACAATGTGTGGTACAACATTGTAATTAGAGGGGACTTCAGCAGCCCGAGGTGGTTCAGATTTATGTGGACTGACACTGTGGTTACACAGAGTGCTATTCATTGTTGTTATGGAGTACAGGAAGTAGAAAAGTTTTTTAATGATGAGGTTTCTACTGTAAATACAGCTGAACTGAAAACCAGGAGTGTTCAGCTCACAGGCAGTTGGACACAAACACTACAGTCACTGAAAAACTTTTTTGAGAATTGTTCCACAATGGCAAAATTAAAATATGGTATGACAAGCTATAGGTTATTTCATACTTTAAAACTCTTCTAACCTTTCTTCAGACAATTTCAACTTACATCCAAAATTGAGCTGACCTGATGCCAAAACCACAGGCAGTAACTATACATGTAGCCCGTATACAGTAAAGTCTTTTAAAATTCCTCTCAAATGCCAAATTGTTGCAGGTCATACTGTACCCCGTAATAACATGTTGTTCCCTTGTACCTCCATGTGTGTATCAGTACGTACTGTATTGCTGCACCATTAGTACAAAACATTCGACTGTAAATTGGGAAGAAATACGTTGCACGTTGTGGGCTGTAATCTAAAGCGTTATCAAGTCATCAAATGTTTTTCATTAGCCTCTTACACATGCCACACTTGTCAGCAGCAGGGGAAGGTGATACCTCACACATTTTCAAGATTAATCCTAGTACCTACAGGGTTATGCATAACGAACAATATTTCTTTCTCCTATATCTGCTGGATCCTTGGATCTTTGAAAAAATGCTGCTGGTAATCCCCCAGGACAGACAGGACAAGAGTTGAGGCTTTTGCCACAGTGGAGCCGAGGCTTTGGAATAATCTGCCTCCTTATTTGAGATTGGCTGAACTCTTAAGGTTCACACAGACTGAACACAAAGCAAATTTCTGCCTTGCTGTATTTGTGCCACTTTTACCCCTGTGTTGTGTTAGCCTGAAGTACAGAGTTTTGCTAACATGCACTGACTGACTGGGTGTGTTTGACAGTTTTAGAGAGACTGATTTTAAAATTTACCACCAACTCCAGTTGTTTGTCTTATTTTTCCTCCAGATCCTCTCCCTTTGTTCTCCTTTTCTAACCCTAACCCTAACCATGAATTTTTTTCTCAGTGTTAAGATGTTCACAAGTCGAGCATCTTCACCACAATTCATGCCGCCTGGAGCGAAATTCTATCCGTTCATGTCCCTTTGCATCTGTTCATATCTTTCCATTGGCTTTGTATGCATTCATGCTGCCTTTGAATTTTGCATCTCATTAAATCTGAATGCATCATTAAGCATTAACCAAAGCCTTGTTTATTCTGCCTTTTATTAAGCTCTGTTTAACTCATTTATTCTATTTTATATTCTCTTTTGTTGCTCAATATCTTCTGATCCTAACAAAGCTATTATAACATCTTTGTGAAACACATTATGAAAAAAGTAAAAAAAAAAAACAGTCAATGTATGATTACTTAATGCAAAATGCTGTCCACTGAGCTCCTGCCCTTTTTTCTAGTGCCCTACTGAGCCATCGCCCTCTCACTGCGGCACACTTGTCACTATACAGCTGGCTAACACACAAGAACTGTGGAGTGTGTGCCAACCCACATTAAATCACACACACCCGGCCGTGTCGTCACACTCTGTAGCCCTTTGGCAAATTAAAGTCTAAGCACAAAAAATAAACAACATTTTTAATTACAGTAATATACAAATATATCTGTTTAGCTAACATATGCATTTGCTTGCACTTTAATTTTTTTTTCATTATAGAGATAGATAGATAGATAGATAGATAGATAGATAGATAGATAGATAGAGAGATATGATCTGTCCTGAGTAATTCAGCCTGTGGAATGTTTTTCCATGCTGTACAGTTATGATTATCTGCAAATGACTTCCTCTGCAGGCAGGAAAATAAGCCCTGATATGTTCAGCTGTGCTTACTGACTGCAGACACCAGCAGGAATAATGTAAAGCAGAGCGGCAGCCTACATAGACGGTTGGCACAGTGTAAGAAGCAAACATATCAGTATTCCCCTTTAATATCTGAAGCGTCATTGTCAGTGTGTGTTTATGAGACAGACTTCAACATTCAAAGCCTCTCCCAAGGGTTTTTTTTTACCAGGGATGGTGCAGAGGTTGCGGCGCACGTGAAGGGCCAGTGGTGCCTTAAGCTGTGGCCAGTTGTCTTTAATGGCTCATCTGCTTCTTGATGTGATGAATAATGTCCAGACGTTTTAGTCCTGCCAACTGTGAGGGCTGAGGTCACCAGTCTGACCTCTGTCGAGTCTGCCAAGAAGCGGGATATTGGGTTGCATTCATTATTGTGACGTTAAGTGAAGATTCGAGTGCTGTAATAGGAGATTTTATAGCCACCCCATGACCTGCTAGTCAGAACTCATGGAAGCAGTGTATTTGGACATGTTGTCATGAGACAATGACTGTTTGAAACACACGTTCCCTCCGATGGACGAGTGTATGATACTCAAAAGGTAATCGACAGCCGTCATGTACACGGAGGAGTGAACACCTGAATGAAAGACTCAAGGGTTCACACCACAACACACTCATTTTTTCTGTCTCTCAGTCTCTTATTGATAATAACATACACATCCCTCCAGTCAACAGACACTTCACTTCTGTCTCCACTCTTTATCATACAGGCTCTCACACACACACATGCAGGCTCATAAATATTCAGCCTCTTATACCTTCAGAGACCTTAATGAGCTGCGGCTTTGCTGGTGGTTGGTGTGTGTGTGTGTGTGCGTCTGTCCTTGTGTGGATGCAGCGTGGGTAGTGTCTGTAAGAGAAATGTCCTGTGCCTTCGGGGACCAGTGGGATGCACGGGGATCCACACACATACACACACATACGGAGTGAATTCCAATGCTTTTGGAGGCAATCCAAATCTAAAGCAGATACATTCTGGGGCATAACCTGCTGCCAGTGGGAAACTGTTCAAAATAAGAAAATAATAGCTGACGTAACCTTTGGAACAGTAGAAAAGTCTATCTTGATCTGGTTTCCTTGTGGTGGGTTAGCCCAGCACCCTACACCACACATACACACACATAGAAAAACACCTTGTTATCTTTTCCACCCTTTTCCATTCAGAAGCCCCTCGGTGCAGGAATACATACTGTACAAATACAAGTGACCTTTTTCCACAACCTCATGAAATCTCACTGGTTTGGTGAGTTGAGGGCAGCGTCATGAATACTTTAATGCTTTGAGGCCATGATGGAAGAAGGTCTGCAGCAGTGGTGAGGGCTTTGCTTTGGGCTCAGTCTGGGCTTGAAGGTGGCTGTGAATGAGTCCAGCTTCCATCTCGTGTCTCACACTGCATCCATGACCCAAGTAGAAAAGACACCTGGGTGGAGGGCAAGAAGTGCCTGTGGAATTATGATGCATTATGTATGGGGCATTCTCCACCACCAACTTTCAGTAGAAAAGACTGGTGGTTTGAAGGGTTAAGCAAATGAATGTGCTATACTGCGTCTTCAGCAATTCTTTACTTTCAAATTAGTTTTTATTTTTGTGTCCTGGACTGTCTTGTCCAATAATGTTGCCATATGGCACACACAGTATGATTTAGAAAGCTGAGAAAATCTCAGATAGATGCTAATATACTTATCACACATTGTCATGTTTCATCTGCTATGTGAAAACAATTGGATATGTTGTTACAAGACTAAGTGGGCGTTCGGACTGAAAACAGCCCTGCATTAAAACAGCTCAAGGGGGCTGTGTTGGTGGGGGCACAGAGCTTCAGGTACCGGTGAGACATACAGAATGTGATTGAGGAAGTCCAGTCAAAACACTATATGTAATGCAGACAGGATTTTAAAGCACCTTGCTGGATGACAAGGTGCTTGCGGCAATAGTTGAGCCTGGCTCAACTTTTTTGCTGGGGCCCTCAGCTCTGTGAGGTTGTGCTGTATAGACTGTACATTACACAGTGGTGCTTTGAGGTAAAAGCTAACGTCAGCATGTGAACATGTTCAAAGCGACAATGCTAACATGCTGATGCTAAGCAGGTGTAATGTTTGCCATGTTCACCATTTTAGTTTAGCATGTTAGCATGCTAACATTTGTTAATCAGCTCCAAACCTAACGTACAGCGGAGGATGATAGGAACACCATTTAGTCTTGAAGGTATTTGGTTTAAACCAAAACCAAAATAATGAGCAAATTTAAATCCTGATGATGGCACTAGATGAAAGGTTAAGTGACCACCAAAGTCATTAGGATTAATCCTCTGGGCACCATGAATATTTGTACCAAATGTTAATGCAATCCATACAATAGTTGTCAGGATATTTCAATCTGGTCCAAAGCGGTGGACTGACTGACAGATTTTGTCATCCCAGAGCTCTGCCACTAACATGACAAAAAATAGGTTTATAATCACACAGGAAAGTACACAAACCGCTTGAAATGCTTCTAATATTATACTGTTTTTTTTGTCGTGTCCCCAGGGCTTAGTGATAGAGCGAATTGGGAGGAAGCCCCTCCTCATATTTGGTTTCTCTGCCATGGCCGTGTTCTTCAGCCTACTCACAGTGTTCCTCAATTTCCAGGTAAGCCACTCTTCCTCCTCTTCGCTGACCTCATTCCAGACATACTGTAAGTGAAAAGGTGTCACAATGCACATAGGTGCTCTGTACTGTGGCCCAATTATACTCTGAACAAATTGCCATCAGGATTCCTACCCTGAGGGAATGAGGTTATTATACAGCACGTCTGCAAAATCGAATTTCTGCATCTCTAAAGCACACACACACACACACACACGTATACACAGTATATATGTATGTGATATTATATATAATATGTCCCACATTATGACACATTCAGAAGTATCAATACCTCGCTTTATAAGCGCTGACCAGCAGAACTTCAGAAAAATGTGAAATGTTTGTATGATATTACAAATGTATTGATCACATTTTCCTGGATTTATTTGGTGATGTTTGCTGCTTAAACACAAACAAAATAAAACAAATGTAGCTGTTAATTATTCATTTCCCCACTATATGTGCTGCAATATTCCTGCTCAGAACTGAGTCGTAACTTAGAGATTTTCCTCCAACATAATGATTATGGTCATTGCAACATCATCTCTCTCTCGTTCTCTTATCCCAGGACAGTGTGTCATGGATGCCCTACCTCAGTTACATCTGTATAATGGCTGTGATTGCGTCCTTTTGCTCTGGGCCAGGTAAAACTAATGACCTACATTACTGACTGACATTTCCTCCTTTTTTTCCCTTTCTCTTTCTTGATTTTTCATTTCCTGTTTCACAGTCCTCATTGCTCCACTTCACTTGAAACAGCACTTAAACGAGATTGAATAAATATTGTGCAGATGCCTAATTCATATTTGGCTGTAATTCAGTGAAGTAGTTGTTGTATAATGAATGTGAGTGACCCAACTCTGGTCCTCACTTTTAAAACTGGCAAAGGGATGCGGAGCTACACTCCCCTCCAAAAGTATTGGAACAGTGAGGCCAATTCCTGTATTTTTGCTGTAGACTGAAAACATTTGGGTTTGACAT
>NTHP01000033.1:2508705-2527988 GCA_003416845.1 Oplegnathus fasciatus
AGATTTAACCCTCACAAAAATAAAAAATACAAATAAATAAATAAATACAATATAATTATTTAAGTTATCTAAGGTTAAGGTAATATACTGTGTATGTATATACAGTATATGTATATTTATTAGGTAACGAACAGCCATCAGCACATTCAAATAAAGCACTAATGCTCTCCTACTTGTATCCAAATGTGCCAATACCTGACACACAGTCTGTATATGTGCACGTTTTGTAAAAACAACGAAACACTACGTATTCTCTGTATTTTCAGTATTAACCACTTTAACCAGAGACTACATGTTGGATGTTAAAACACAGTAAAACAGAGGACACAGACAGGTGAGACAGGACTCCAGACACCTGACCAGATGTGTTTAACAACAGCACACATAACATACACACTGGTTTATATTGAACATGTGTATCAGTGATGTTGTGATTTAAACAGACTGTGTTTTACCTGTGTAGTAGACCGGTGAGTGATCAAATGTTCATGGCGTGTCGAGGAAGCCGAACGGCCAAAAACCTTGGCACACGCTTGCGAGCCGTGTGCACAGCTGTTCACTGCTTGTTGATGTGTAAACCAACATGAAACAGGAGGAATTCAGTGAGCATCCAGTGTGTTTTGGGATCGGTTTAGCACTGAATATTACGGGCAGGAATTAGCTTTGATTTAGCTTTTGCAGGCATTTGATGACTGGTCATTAAAATATTGGGTGGGACTAATTTCCGTATTTCATATATTGGGGGGGGGGACATGACCTCCCATCCTCCGTGTTGATTACGTGCTTGCTACACATGAACGCACACACAACTACTTGTAATGATACGTGCCTGAATTTCAGAACCCTACACATTAAAATGTTCTGCCTCTTGAAAATAAGTGCTCAGTTTTTGTCATACAGCACCTCCAATGTTGTGATGAAGAGTCTCCCACATTTTCCGCATGTCTGATTCATTCAAAAAGAACACATATCTGGTTTATTATGTTATTATCTTTACATGCTCGTAATACAGATCTGTGGCCACATCAGTATTACCTTTGTCACTACATGCAGTGTTTAATTCATCTTCAAAATAATTTATAACAGTCATGGTATGAGAGAAATAATACCTCAGGCTGGATGAGCTCTGTTAAAGGCCTCTGCACCTGAGGGTAATATCGCGGGCGGTCACACCTGTCACTTGATGATGGATGATGTCAAACCGGGGGGATGTGGGCAGACTATTCAGATGGTAGAGCTGTCATGAAGTAAACTCAGTGAGATAACAGGGGAGTAAAATGCAACAAGATGTAAGGCAAAATGTGAAATAGGCACCTCATAAAACTGCAAGCTAGTGAAATGTTTAATGAAATCCATAAGTCGTAATAAATTGTTTTTTCTGCAGCAATTTCCCAATGTGACAGATGTCTTGAATTACAGGCTGCAGTCTCTTATTAGCTGGGCTCTTTGAGATACTATTTAGGTGGATTGATAGTGAGAGTAAACCCTATGAAGTCCAGCACAGCATGCATCTATATGGCACCACTGCAACAAATAACTGTGGTCAGATAAAATCCATGTATCTTACAGTAGGGTTGACTATTAAATACAGATAAAGCTGTGTTATTAACAGGTATTGTTTGTGTAGCTGTATTCCCCTGTGCAATAGAGGTCCACTGTGAATATAACAATAAAGCAATAAAAAACACAGCCAAGCCATATCATTGCATTAGGTGGCATTTTCCGTCATTATAATGCAGTTACAGTGTTTTTCCAGAAAAAAACTACTCTAGCTATAATCATCATAGTGAAGGAATACGGCACCAAAATTAAAGTATATTGCTCTTTAATATTTTTAGATGACTTTGGGTCCTCTGCCTTGAGACATATTTTATATGAGGCTTTGACTATACAACAGTACTTGCATTCTCCATGTATTGGGATAGATTAATTGTTGGTTTTGGTCTCTTTAAAGATAAAATAATCCCAGAATTATCCTTCATGAAAACACTTTGATGACTGCACATATTTAAATGATTTTTACTGATAACCCTCAAAGTGATACTCAAACAGTCGCCACCTGTAGGCTTAAAAGGTGGTTGTAAATATTCAAAACAGTGTTTTTTGCGAAAAATATTCAATTTGAGCTTTGTAGCTTCAACAAGATCAGCAATAGTGCGACATGGACACATGATATTAAAGCCAGCGATTTACTCAGATGAACAGCAGAGACGTAGATCATGCTGCTGGACTGCTTTGAGAAATTTCTATTTTTGATATTCAGAACATAGATTTTGAGTTCAAGTAACATATGAAAGTAACTGTCAACGTTTTTCCACTACAGTAGTTAAATTCACATTCTTGCCTCCACTGAAGTAACATTAAATGCCCTACTACACCTGCCCTGTTGCACCTAATGCATTTTTTCTCACACTCATCGTTTGGTAGCACAGACCTGCAAACTTCTGTGTGTGCTGTTTTTGACGTGCACCTCACACAAGGCTTTTAATTGGCACGGGCAGCTGCTGGAGCTCCAGGTTAGAAATGTTTAGCAATTTTTTCACAGGTAGACAGATTGTCAGATGGTTTGAGTCAGATGATTGACACGTGGAACTGCCGTCTGCTGAGGCAAACCCGTTCTTCTGCCAAACACCAGAGCTAGTGAGGAGTACCTATGGTGTATCTAGTCAAGGTTAATTGGGTCCTTTCACCGCTGGAGGCTGTAACAGAGAGTCACTGTATAGGTTCCTGAAGCTAACCATTTGTTCGGCTGTCACCATAGAGACAGCCGAATAAATGGTGTGGAGATAATACATTGAAGTTTTTGGGGCATGGAAATTGTTACATTATAGTTGCTGAGTAGATTCATTACTATATTTCCATTTTCTGGCTTTAGTGGATCAAAGATATGGTTTCCAAAGTTCACATACAGTATTTTTTTAAAAGCTGACAGACCCTGAACTCATGAAAGTTGCTGTTTAAAACAAACAAAAAAATACAAACTGTTTTTGATTTGAACTCAATTCAAAGATTCCTCTTTTTTTTGCTTCTTCGAGCAGGCTGACTCTGTCATTTCGTTAACTGGAAATTGTTGATTCTCTCTTTCTGGCTCTTCTGTTGAGAGTGTCAGATTTTGCCACCTTGTCAAACCAGAGAAAACAACTCTCCCCCCCGAGCTGTTTCACAACCTTTGTAAGGCTGGTGCCTGCATATGAAAGCTAACAAGAGCAGATATAACAAACAAACTAACAAGACCCGATACGACTGCATCATATTATGGCTCTGCATTCTGCACGGAGAATGGGATGACAGGTGACATTTTGATAAGTGTTGTATACATTGTGTATACATTATGGACTGTTGGTGTATAAGGAATCGCACTGACAGAGGCAAGTCAATAAATATTAACCTCCTGAAAAGTGAGAAGGGGAGAAATATTTTACTGGTTTACCTAAAGTATAGAGGGTTGTTCCTGTCGATAAGTAAGTAGCATCAACACTGAGCAGGTTGTCATTGTTTTCACGTGGGACAACAGAGACCGACACTTCCCCAAAGATGTGCTAATGTGTTCATCAGTTTGGAACCAGCAGCTTTTTCCTATGGTACTGGTGGGTCTTTAACTGGCTGTGACATACTGTTCAGTGCATTTTAAATCAAACTGCTTTAATTGGACGTCTTTCACAGCAAGGACGTGATGACAAACACCTGCAGAGTGATCTCCTTCCATATGTTCAGTTTTACTCTAATTACTGAGAAACTAAGTCCTTCTCTGCTTTGGTGTCATTTTGTTCTAGAAATTTTGAAGATGGGGGTCTGGTTTTATATGATGTTTCTGTGGCAGTGGCATTGTGTCAATTTCCAATAATTAACATCCTGTGAATGTTCTTCCCGTTTATGAGATGATTGGGTGTCATCAACATATGTGGAATAGATACAGTTAGGAACAGCTGCTTCTGAACCTTTGATGCATCCAGTCAGGGTTTGAGTTAAAATTTGATGTGCAAATATATTCCCTAATTATTATTTATTTATTATTATGGTCTATTTGATTTATATTGAATGCAGTGTTACGCTCTGTAGCCATCTCATTGAAGGCAACAATATTCTCGGCTTGTGTCTCACTCAACATTTGGTGCAGCTCCATCATACTTTATGGTGCTGCTGCTCTGGATGACAGTTGCAGTGGCTAGTTGTTGCTCCACTGCATGAATTACTTGGATTTAAATCTCAACCCTTGTGCTTCCTCTGTGGACATTACTTGCATGGCTTTTTTTCTCCCGAAGCAGACATTTACACTGAAAACAGCCCTGCGTTAAAACAGCCAAGGGAGGCAGCATTGATGGGGGCGTGATGTTTAAGGGAGCGGTGAGAGAATGAAGTACGTATTAGGAAGTCCATATTTGATTGGCCAATGCAATGTGATGACGTCATCCAGCAAGGCGCTATGTTGTGGCAAAAAGTTGAACCACGTTCGACTTTTTTGCCAGAAGACCCTGTGCATTTTTTGTGATTTTTCTGCTTTAGGCTAAAGTCGGTCTGGCTTGAGCCTAATGTGGTAAAAAGTGGCAAAATCTTTGGTTGTCAATCCAAAACGGTGGTCCTAGATCACACTGTGAGACAAGTCCACCAATGGCCGATTTTGGAGACCAGAGACAGCCCAGAATTCTGACAGTGTCAGAAATTTAGGACCAAATTCTTGTAATGTGACTGCTGCTATGACCCATATCTACAAACCAATGAAAAGAAGCAGAATACACTGGCCAGCACAATATTTCTGAAGCGCCATTTTAAATTTTAAAAATGGTTTATTTTAAATAAAGTTTAGAAGGAAAAAACACGCGCACACAGAGAAACAAAAATGATGCAGGCAAAACAAAACAAAAAACCCTCTCATATACTTATTTCTATTTACATCGCAGGGCTACGATTCACCACACATTCATCGCACAAAAAAATTGTTATCAAGATGTTATTAGAGCCATCTCACAGTGTGACATGTAATAAACGTACACAATGTTGTTGTAGCACAATCTAAAGGCGCCTTACGACATGCGACTCACTGCAAGAGTAAGTGATTGTTCAGTTTTGTCCTGCTCTGTCAACAGTGCAAATCTAGTGTGGAGAAAGGTACAGTGCCCTCTGTCATTGGTGAGTGATCATTTCACATTTCACAGCTGAGAAATTATATTAATTAATCTGACTCACTTATCATGTAAAACACAGATTAGACTGTTGCCTAGGATGAAAATAAACATTTCACACCCGTGTTGCTACCCCTCAGACCTAACACCTAAGTCTGCATATTGTTATTTTGGTGGGTTTGTTGTGTAACTAGAGGAAGCCTGTGCAGTTTTTCTGTTATATTTCATAGTTCATATTCCACACTGACAAATAAGCATTGCAAAAGCTCATGTTCTGTCTCACTTTGTGTATGGTACAAACCCATCTCTCCTCCTGCTCCTTACTTTTTCTCCCTGTCTCACTCCCTTGATGTCTTCCCTTCAGTGAGCCCACAAGAGATGAAATTTGTGATCTAAAAAAAGTGAGCCTTTCTGTTCTTCAGTAAGGAAACAAGAGTGAGGGATCAATGGAAGTTGAAATCGAACCGCCCTAAAAAAGAAAGTGTTGTCAAAATAAACTTCTCACATTGAGCCGCTAATAAAGTGCTTTAAAAAGACTGACAGTGGCATCAACGGTGTCAGTAAAACATTAATAAATCCTAATTTTCCTCACCAGTTAGGGCTGATTCATAATAAAAATGCTTTAAGCTCATCCTTGTTTTGAGGGCAGCCTTGTGAACGAACAGTGAAACAAAAAGCAGTAGATCCGCAGTGGAAACTTTCCCTTTTAAATTGAAACGTAAAATTACATTTTTAGTCAGGGTTTGTTTAGAGTACCTACAGTGTTTGACCCATGCAACCTCCCACCCACTGCAGTGAACTGCGGAATACATACAATTCTGAAAGGAGGAAAAACTAGACAGAATATTACTTCCTTTGGTTTATATAAATTGGAACTGAATTTAAATTTGTTTTGCAGGCATTTTAGGGATTTCATACTTGATTTGAGAGAAGGCAACATCAAGGAGAAAACTTTTTACTTGAAACCGAATACACCACTTGTGTCCCGACCTATACCTTCTCAGCTTTTTTACCTGTGATCTGTCCGATCTGCTCCTCCCAGATCAGGGCTCGCTGCTGGCATAGGCAGGACAGACAAATGCTCTGGGCTGCTAGGGTTCTGAAGGAGTGCACTACGGAGAGAAAGAGAAAGAGGGGGAAAAGCAACGTAGTGATACATGCAAATTATGGAGGCATAAGGCTCCATGTTGTTGATAGATTGTGTTTACTTGGGTTTTCGTTTGCTTGGACCACCTTTTCATAGCTTGTTGGCTGAGCTGTGCGGTCAGATTGCTCCAAATTCCCTTTCAGTTGAGTTTTGCCACCATCACCATCTAACGGTAATTGGGCTTCTGGGCTTTTTCTACATAGTTATGAGCTGTTTCATACATATTTCAGGTTTATACAGTGAGAGTATTTGTGAAGCTGCAGCTATTTCTTCAAACAAATCTCCAGACCACATTTCCTCTGGATAATCAAACTGTGTCGTGTCAGCATTTTCAGATGTCACCTAGAGCACCACCTTGGCTCGAGCCGGCACCGTCCTATGGTAGCCCTTGCGGGCATTGTTTAGTCTCGATAGGACCAAAGAGGAGCATATTTACACTGTTGAAAAAATCTTTTGCCTTGCCCTCCTCTAGGAGACTCGGCAACACACACAATGTTCTGTTTCCAGTGCAGGTGGGGACTCTTAATTTTCGATTCATATCTATCAGATATCAATATCAGCTCATAACTCACATGCACAATAAACCTCAGATATAATTATCGTGTAATAATTCATGCACAGCTACCAAAATAGTTTTTTTTTTTTCTTTTTCACTAATAACACTTAATTTTAAGCTAATTTATAGGATTATGTGGCTGAAGTGTTCACTTGTATTAGAGGCCAATTGAGGGCAAGAGCATCTCTGGTATGTGCATTAGCATTATGGCCTTCCCAAAAATGTTTTTACGTTTATTTGTAGCCTCTAACGGTGGCCTTGACTGACTGTTTGACACAGACCACAAGCTGTGGGACACATTCATTCCTTTCAAGATCAAGGTGCGGAGTCTCTGATGTTTTTCCCTCAACATCTGTACTATTGCAGGATCTGGTCAGGATTTAAACAAAAGCATTTGCTCACTTCAGTAGCAAACAAATAAGCCCACCTGGTGTGTCTGAATTTTATTTGCGAGACAAAATGCAAATGATATTCTTTTGTGCATTATGGTGAGAAGCTGCCTGGAGTTGAATATGGAAAAGCAACTGAGGCAGTCACTATAGATACACATTGTTCAGTGATAATAGAGAAATAATTGTTCTTCCCTGTCAAATCACACTGAACCCTCCATTGTCCTAATGTAAATTGTGCGTCAACAAAACTAAATGGCTTGGTCCGCATTATTTACAGGCAGATCACGAGATACACATGCTCCCCTGGCTTTGTTTGCTTTTTCCTCTTCTTGAATACATTTTTCCATCGAAATATTTGTCTCATGATTTAAATAAAATACTTGTACACTAATACTAAAACACTTTGGTTCTCCTGAAGTTAAGTGATTCAAGAAGCCATTCAAGCGAATTACTGTATTTACTGCTGCCTATAAGTATATGCCATGCTGAGCATTTTCAGTGAGCTCTTAAAGCTGCATTAAACAGTTTTGTCACTATGCCATTATACTGCATAAAGACTGTAAATAAACAGTAATTGTTGTAATAAGAGAATGACTGCATACGTAGTTGCTGCTGTCATGGTCGATACTTGGAAAATACCTGCTGTCAATATCAGGACACCTCAGTTCTTGTCAACACTTTAATTATCATTCTAAATCAGCGCACAAGGCGTGTTAAACTGCAGGTAGCTATCGCACTGATTTATGATTCACACTGCTTTACCAGTTAACTCTTGCTGGACTGGGGTGTCGGGATCTGTGTTGTTTTAGCATCTCTTGCATTTCACAGGGAATCATTTGATCCAGTGTTAATATCACAAATAGCACCTTTACGATGTTTCTGAACTTACATACTTTCTATTATTATGTAGGTCTCACATGCGCATATCTCACATACTATACAGTACATTTAAAGTACAGTAACAAGTGGTGGAGTGTAATTAAGTGCATTTAATTAATTGTTTCCATTTTCAACTGCTTTATACTTCTATTCAACTACATACAGAGGGAAATATTGTACTTTTTACTCCATTACATTTATTTAACAGCTTTAGTTACTACTTAAGTAACTTCACTGATTAAGATTTTACACACAAAACCGATGAGCTTATGAAATATGATGCATTGTTATAGAATGAACTACTCAACAGTATAAAAAGTAGGTAACATTTGCAGCTACAACATTAAAATGCTGCTTGCATGATAATACATCGGGAATAATATTCCAATAATATAATATAATAATGTAACTCTTAAAGGTCCCATTTGCTGCATAATAAGTACTTTTACCTTTGATACTTTCAGTACATTTTAAGTAACCTTTGGACTTAAGTAAGATTTTAAAAGCAGGACTTTGAGTATTATTAAACTGTGGAATTACTACAAAGTATAGGATCTGAATACTGACAGTAAGATACATTGGTCTTCTCTTCATGAGAAGTACAGTATGTAGAGTTTTAAATGCAGAGTCAGAGTGACTCCTAGGAAATGCAGTCACAGGTTATAGTACCACCAATAATCAGAATTCAGCATGGGCCCGAAAACGAGACCCGAATCTTTTGTTATTTCTTCTTCAAAGACAAAGTTATATGCTTGCTTTGAAAAAGCTTTCTCACAAATAAAAACTAATTAATCTGACAGTGGCAATAGACCAAGAAGTTTTACACAAAGAAACGGCCCGACACACGACCTGTTGTCAGGACCCATCTGGTTTGGGTCAAGCTGCTGAACTTTACTAGGGATGCTACTTCTTCACAGCTCCTCTTTGAACTTCCTGCTCACTCTCTCAGTAAGCAATACAGTAGCCGTCTTCTTTTGAAAATGAAATGCCCCAATGTTTTACAACACTCAGATGAAATGGGAGCCACATTTGGCCACAACATCAAGGATCATCCATGGGTTGAATTTTCTAATCATGGCAGTGGGAACTATTTTACTATGCAGCTTTGATGGGCAATAAATGAAATCACAGCTGTTGTGTCACAAATGATCATTGTTGTAGATGCAATAAAAGTTTTCAATTACATGTAAATTAAATTGTAAAACTTTAGTTGGATCAAATATACACCACTCTTAACATTTTGTACCAGCTCTGACTATATTCATAACAGAAAGGTGGGATAAATCCATCACATGAAACACTCTGAGCACACTAAACAAATGTGCAACAAATGAGTGAGTTTTTGCCGGAGAGCTATGGATTTTTTTGCAGTCATTGTGTTCACAGCACGGCGGAGCAGACCCTGTGGTCTCGCCATAGTCGGCTAGCGTATTCATTCGATTCTCCTGGGAAGAGAAAAGACCATAGTGGAAAGAAAGACAGAGAGGTTGCTGTATTGACAGACAGGCCATAGAGGATAACA
Source organism: Oplegnathus fasciatus (assembly GCA_003416845.1). NCBI lineage: Eukaryota > Metazoa > Chordata > Actinopteri > Centrarchiformes > Oplegnathidae > Oplegnathus > Oplegnathus fasciatus. The sequence goes on from NTHP01000033.1 coordinate 2,518,322, forward strand.
CAGAAGAGCACTGAACAAGATGAATCACCTTTCACCTGGGAATGTGGAAATAAGCACATGTTGGGCAGCCGGACTTGCTATTGGGAGAGTTAGCAGGTAATGAGAGATACCAGGGGTGAGATGTGAACACGTCCTGACAAGAGTGGCATCTGCTGCTTTTCTGGAGCCACAAGCAAAATATAGAAGTGATGAGAGGAGACTCTGTGGAGTGAACTCAAGCCAAGGTGAAACTTAATGACGTGTGGCAGCCAGTATTAGAACAAGATTTAATTAGAAGAGCAAAAGAAATGAAGAAAGAAGTGAAGGCTGATGGATTATGAGTTTGTGAGAGAGAAACGGTCTCTGTACACCTGAATTTATTTGTGTGTGGGTGTGTATTCGTGTGTTTGGTGGCTCTAATCATTTTTGCGTTTACCACCTCGTTTGGTTAACGTTTTGTTATTTATCTTATATTTACAGTACACAGATATGCAGTTGCTGCTATTTAATATTCCTGCCTTGCCATACTGTTTGTGGTTTGAATAATCTGTCACTTAGACTTGAGTTAAAACTCCAAGCACCTATTTTAATGTGCACCTTGCCACAGTGACATTTTAGCGTAAAAACATAGATCATCTCGGGAATTCCATGTAATTCTCAGTTGCCCCTGGTCTGATTGCATCCCACATATAAATGGAGCTTCCACAGGAGCAGAGTCCTGATTAGTTTCCCCCACAAATATTGCTTTTCTTCCAAAGGCTGATGTCTCCTGAGCGACTGACTTCGCTCTGTGGACACAGACCCCTGAGAGGTGTTCACTAAAAAGCAGGAAACAGGGTTTTCTTCACTATACTGTACAACTGTGACATTGATCTTCTGCCAGGAGCCTGTCCTCCGCAGGGAAGGATTTATCCTCCTTGGGGTCCTGAGACATTCGCTATGGAAGAGTACACTTGAGATTCCCTCACTTCTGGACTCATCCCTCTCTCTACTTTACCAGCTGGAGCAGGTTTTTCTTTTGTGGGAAAGAAAGACTGAGGGCTCTGCCCTTGTATTGACTATCAGCTATCACACAACGTCCCAGTCAAGAACTGTAATCCCCTTACCATGCTCACCTACTGAACATCTTAATAGTGCCACTGTATTTGTCAGACTACACTACTACAACCTTGTGTATATTTGAGAGGGTCATAAAATCACCTCGTTGCTACAACAAGGCACTCAAGCCATTTTTTTCAATAGGGGTGGGGATACTCACACGGAGCTGAACCACAACCTTTCAAGGCATGCTAGCACGGTGCAGATGGTTTTCTACCTGGTTTTCCATGGTTTAAACCTAATCTACTCCAAACCAGTGTTTTCTTTAAAAACAGTGCCTTTCTCTAGTCACAGCACAGCCATACACATGGTGAACCAATCAATTTAACTGAGGAGGGGTACTTCTACCAGCCCTGCTATCAAACTACAACAGTATAAACTTGCACTATGATCTCCTGTGGTGAGGCCGCAATATGTGTTCACAGCTTGGTGCGATTTAAGCAGGTTAAACTGTGCGGTGAAAAAAACAGCATAAGAGTATTTGGTGATGCCATTTGGCCTCATCCACACCCCTGTCGTCTCTAAGGCTTTGATGAATGATGCCCTCCAAGAGATTCTTCAAAGATTTGTTTTTGTCATTCTAAATAACAAACGTCACACAGGCATCACTTGTACTATATGTGTGTGTTCCTTGCTGTGCTTCTTACATCTCCTTCCTGGGATACCTACTGTCAAGCGTCAGTGTCAGCATGGATCGTTTTACAAGTCTGGACAGTTGTAGAGTGGCCCTGGCCGACCTCTTTCAAGCAGAAACAACAATTTGAGTTTTGCAAACGTCTAGCTCAGATTAATTTCAGCTGCACCAATGCTCTCACTCGCAAGAGGAATGCTAATTTCATACAGAGTGCAAAGTCGGGACGGGCATTTTCAAGAATTAATTTGCACTTTTATCATTGCCCAGTACTGTGAAACCCTGATCCTTTACACTCATTTATAGTGGAGGACACTTCTGAAGTGGGACATTTATTCCTTTGTGACTGCAATTACCACATGTCCTCAACACAAGTCCTCCAAACCTTCTGACTTACTGTGCCCACCCCCAGTAAACCTTGGTCTCATTGTCACTGGACTTTAATCCTGGCCTTCCTCCCTCCCTCCACAGTTATTTCCACTTTCATGGTTGTTGCTGACAGGATCTTCAAGGCTGCTCTTTTTATTCCACGGACCAAATGACCATCAGCAGGTGAAACAACCAGCGTGATGAATCATCAGGTTTTGTGGACTGCCATGTAATATTGTTTCTAATCAGGGCTAGCAATTTGTGCCACGACTCTGCTCTCTCCTGGGCAACATGGCAACAACTCTTTCCTCTGGTTTCCATCTGCAATCTATAGTCCAAGCTGAGAGCGCAAATGAGGACCTGGAGATCATGCTGCAGTGTTTTCCCTCAGTCAGTGTTTTTCTGGTGCCGGCAGCATGCAAGCTCAACTCCCTGCAGTTTTCTGTCACAGGCCTCTTGCCTTCTAAGTGTCAGATGTTCCTCAGAGAAAACAGGTTGAATTGGGTGGTCCAGCAGCTGAGAAGTTTAAGTGCTGTTGTTTAGCCTCAGCAAGGGCTAGCATGGCCAAAAAACACTTGAGCAATGTGATAAATCATTCAAACATACACTTACCACACATCTAATATTTGAACTAATATAATATTATTACATTTTAAAACATGTTAAAAAATGAAGTATTCTGAGATTTGAGTTGCTGCTGTTATTGGTCCTGTTCGCTCTGATGGCTTTTCAAATCTGCAGTGCTCTGGTGATGGCATTTCCATGGCAGCTTGCTACATCAATCCCACATATCAGCTGCAGCATCCAATCACAATTTCTTGGAAATCACAATAGATTTCCAAGTAAAGGGTGTGTCTGGCCATCCTCTTCACTCATTACTTCTCAGGGCAGCTTTAGGAGGACTGAGATCTCCTTAATGATGGTGAACCTCAATCAAATTTCAGGACACATGGAAGCTCACTCATCCCTCCCCAAATATGTGCCAGCACATTTGCATGTGATGCAGTTGAAATAATGTTTATAATCTGTCATCTGTCACAGTGAAAAATATCTTTTCTAAACAGAGTTAGTCTTTATATATGGCTCCAGAACCTTGCAGCTCTCTCTCTCTCTCTCTCTCTCTATATATATATATATATATATATATATATATGTATATATATATTTATATATATATATATATATACATATAAATTTGTCTGAGGATAATTTATCACTCTGTTTACGTAGAGTGCTGGTTCAGTAGAGGTTGATCTGCTGTAATGACATTATTTATCTGCTGAAATTGAGTGCAGTGAGAGCAGTAACACCCTAATATTTTGTTATCAGACCTGGCCTGTCAACACAGTTTCTCAAATTTTACATTCCCCACTCTTATCATTGTCAGCGTGTAACAGTTCAGATAATGTTCCTTTAAAGGCACACGTTGTCACATCAAAATGAAATGTGGGTTTTCTCTTTGGTTGTATTTTTATCCCTGCAGGTGGTCGATGCATTACAGTAGCATCGTACCTGTGCCGTAAATTCTCTGATGACTTTTGAGTTACAGTTACAGTTACACTGTCAGCCTGCTGTTCTTCTTCAGTTGTACTGCTCATTGGTTAAAATGTCGACTCTTTTAAATTGAAACGCTGAAAACTATTATTTCTCACTGTCAAAAAGTAGAACCCAAAATGTGCTTGCTGACATTAATGACAATTTTAAAGTCTGTGAAGCTTTTGATTTAAAATCCAATGAACTCGTGCATCTTATCTATTGTTTGTGCACACACTGCATGTGCATGTTTTTGCATGAATGTCCAAGTGATTGTCCCTCTGCTCATGCTGCTGTATGTGTGACATGGATGTTTCATGTGTTTGTGTGGGAGGGCAGCATTCTGCTAGTGTAACATGATTATCCTATTATATAATTAAGCTTTATTTATAGTCTGTGTGCCGTTGTTGGATAATATCACGAGCATACATCTGTTAGCAGAGGACCAAACCACATGAATCACTACAAGGGCAAAGGTAGTGCTTCTGGAAAATCCTTTTATATTGAGGGAAACAAATATGAACCACTTACTGCTGTTAGAAAAATGTGTCAGATTGATAGAAAATTAATGAATGAATATTTCCGCATTTATGGCCACTTTGTAGGGTATTAAAAACGTGGCTTATAATCCTCACCTTCTCTCAGCCATGAAGTAGGATTTCTGGTGCACTGATAAACTATACAGATGAGCCGGTTAAATCCCCTGTCAGAACCAATTGCGAGTGAAAAAAAGAGTGGCCTCTGGTGCTGCCTTCTCACCGCTGTCCTGTCATCTGTGGCTCTCTGCCTGAGGCACAGCAGATCAAGACTCTGGCACTGGGAGAGTGTGACCGACCCCCCGAAAATGTGATGTCTCAGGAGGTCAAACTGAAACAGAAGGCAGTGCACTAGCTCTTGTCACAAATCCAAACCAAAAAGTATCGCTGATTAATTTCTGTCTGATCACCTTTGTGCTATTTTGTCATTTTGGGTCTTCTGATATGATTTAGATCTTCTCTAACTGGGCTTTTAAATCTGTCCTTTAATCCATTTCTGGTCCTCAAAACCTAGAAAACTAACGGTCCGCTTACATCGTATCTGATGGTGAAATGCAGCTAATTATGATTGTAAATTATTACTGACTTGAGAATGAAAACCATAAAAGTTCCAGAGGACCAGGATTGATAACTCTTTTCTTGTGATGTGGATTTCAGAGCTCTGTACCAGCAAAGCACCATTTGTATTTTTGAGTCATCATGAACTTGAATGTGTTGCTTCAGATTGTTGGAATTGATGCATGTGTTGCCCACCTGCTCAGTGTTGCAGATTCTAATCTGAAGATTTCCAGCTGTTTTAATGGATGATACATCAGCCAGTTTGACTTTAATATGTGTAAATCCAGCAGTCACATTTCACAGTGTAGCATTTTACTCATGTGGCTCTGTTGGAAATTAATACTGTTGGCCGTACAGTAGAAACACAGCATGATTTATAGGTCTTTAAGATGAATGGTTTGTAGAACAAGTGGTCACATATTTAGGCAAAACTCCAACATAGAGAAGATGGTGGATTGTTGGTGTAATAGGAAGTGTTGTAACAAAGCATGCTATTCATTTAATTAGTCATTTACTCTCTGCTTGATTGTACACTAATCAGAGAGCTGCTGTGGTTTTTGGCTGGAAGGGAAACCTGAATACTTTTATCCCACATGATTCAACACATGCTGTCTCCTCTGAGGCCCTCCACAAACATATGCTGGTCAAATAACATACATGGCCTAATTAGTGTACAATCCCTGGGCTCACCCCAGCCCTCTGAGACTACAACTGCGGTGAAAGGCTATAAAGATGAATTTGGCTTGACATGGAACATGCTGTGGCAACAAGTGCACTCAATTAGCCCCCTCAACTCGGTTAAGGCTGGAAATACCGTCACAGCGTTATGGATCATGACTGTGTGAAATATGACAACTACAGTATGCGGCTAACATAGAGTTTCACAGCTAGCAGAGGCTTGATTTATCAATGTTTACAAAAAAAACACAGTTAAGTTACAAATGTAGATTGTTGTTCTCAAACCATCATTTTTCACATAACCTTTTTCTCTTCTCTCTACCGTCTCCCTCTTGCACAGCTCCACATATTAGTAGGTGCACAACTCCCTGGAAAACACTATTTTGTACTGAGCGGATTATCTCGGAACAGATCTAAACTGAACACACACACACACACACACACACAAAATGCCCATGTTGGCTAGCCGCCCCAGCCTGCATCATGTGTGAAGCAGATTTGTCCTTTCCTGAAAGAACTGAGTGTTGTCGTGGCTGCATCCAGAAAAAAATCTCTTCCTCCAGTTTCCCATTGCTTGCTTGTCCTGCTCTTCTCATCAGAAATGCATTCCATTTCTATTGATTGAAGTTAGAGAGATTCCTAACAGCTGAGAGAAGCAGGATGTGCCTGCTGATATTTTGACGTGCAATTTAGTTGTCAGTAGTACGTCTATTGTATTTGGTGCAACAATGTCATGCATTATTACCATTAGAGCAGTACTGTGTCAGTTATAAGCTGGCCTGAAAAGTTTGCTCCAGATTTAACAAAATGTTTTTCTCTTTTGTACAGTGCAGTATGTGTTCATATTGTGAGGGATTTTGTTTTTTCCAGGGAAGCCACAAAGCAAAATCCTTAGAGATGATTTTTAAATACCTTGGGCAAATATCAGGTGCTCTTTTTTATTATCTGCTGCTGCTGTCTATTTTGGTTGATTCCTAAATCTCAGGCTACAGTACGTTCACACTAAGCCAGCTAAAATTGAAAATGCATCTTTTTCTCTATTTGATCTTTTTGTCCGCACTAAGCTGGCATTCTTTACGTTCGAAAGACTGAGCTCGGTGGGTGAATCTGAAAATTCAGGCATCAAGTTTTAGACCCCATTTACACATGGCATTAACATGTGATCTGTATCTGGACAGTCTGTCTGGATAAGAAAAAACACATGTTAGTGTAAGGCGGTAATACACGTGTTGTCGATATGTGATCAGATTAGGCATCTCGGCCAGGTGAAAGTGTAATCTTTACAGCGTGGCCACATTCTTAAGAAAAAAATCTGCCCAAAAGGTTGAAAAATCATCTGACACCTAACTAAGTCACGCCTCTTTCTGCTACCTCAAGTGGTCGCAATAGCTAGCAAATCTTCCCTTGTCCACAGCCTTTACCTTGGTTAACCAGTAACATTTACAAGCCACACAAAAAATATGTGAACAAGAACATCTGAATTGTGAGTTCAGCTATACTGAAACACAAGTCAAGTGATCATGGAGAGCAGGAAGGGGGCAGACTGTGTCTGTGGCTTTAATGCACAAATTTGTGTTTTGCTGAACAAAGGAGGAGTAAAAAGAAAAAAATAGCCATTTTCATACAGCTTTGACATTTCACTGTGGAAGAACTTTTCAGAAACAACCTAAAAACTCAAGTGTGGACACAACTTTTTTCCACAACACTTATCCTCCTCAGTGTGAATGTGCTGTACTCTCAGGGGAACCAGGGCGCCTGCACGTCTTGTTAGTGACCATTCATTTAATTTCAAACTTTTGGCAGGTGATTGGTCTTTAATATGCAACATGATTGCTGTGTGCAATCTGGCCAACTCTGTGTATGCGTGAACACACACACAGTCACTTTTAATCAGCTGGTCACATTTGTTAAACAGCAAGGCATCTTATACAAATGATGAGATGGTTTATTATCACAAGCAATTAAATTGATGGGGATGCTGAAGGCTAATGTGAGCCATACCTCCCTTTATTCAGCCCCTAATGGAAATGCTCCCGTGGTTTGTAGCTCCTTAACTATCTTCTCAGAGGCAATTACGTGACAACAAATAACCTGCTGTGAGGATAAAATGCAGCATCCACAGATTTAAAAGTATACAGTGTGCAATTCTCTAACCTCTGTTGATGATTTTTCAGATAGCAAAACAGCCTACAGCCACATTTACGGTACCTAATGTTATAGAACTAATGTCTCAAGTCATGCATACCCTTAACAATAAGGTTAATGTACACAAACAGGCTCAACCAGGCCAATATATCTCAGTTTAGCAAAGAACACTGTGGGGACTGTGAGATATGTGGCTACATGGCTAGCCAGCTTCCTGAAATTGCTTACATACAGCATTTCACAGCATGCCACTGAACACTATCTACACCCCTATACCCATATTCTGTCAGGCTGCAGCTTATTCAAAAAGGGCCAGATAACACGTAGTCCAGACAATGCATAACTTTATAATATTATCCAGAGTGTCTAAGCTGTGAATGATAATGTTTACTTTTGTTTGTGTCTCTCTTCCATCACTTTATCTTGCTTGTGCAGGGCAATGTTTCTAAAATATCACTGTGCATGTGCGGCTTCAAACTTTGAAATCATGTTTTGTTGCACAATATACTGAATACATGCTCCTCCACCGCTCCTCCTTTCCCTGCTGGGGAAGGTGGTTGGCTCACTTGAGCAGCTTGATCTTGTGTAACCTTTGCAGCAGGGGTTCATATAAGAATGCCTGAAGGGTTACACTCATGAAATATGAAATATGGTTGAAAATGTCCCCATCCATTACATTTTCAACACTGGCATTCCTCTTGCATCCCTCAGTCAGCTGTAATACTTATTATGTCCCCTCTGGAGGGATTGATTTTTCTTTCTTTGCATAAAAATGTTGTCAGTATGCAAACTCTTTCTCATTTCAACAGACCAAAAGTGTTTCTTCAACACCATTAAAAAGTTTACAACTTACAGATTACAGATCTAAAAAGTGTTTCTGTACTGTTTTGTTGGGAGTAGTCGCCTTGATTGCCTTAATTGTGTGTGTCATTTCCTACAGACTGAAAAAAATCAAATTGTAATTTCCACACTAAACAGATGTCATGTAGAGTATACTAAATTAAATGAAAAAATAATGAGCATGCTTTTTGGACATAAGAGGACAATCAAGGGTTAATATGACATGAATTGTTCATTAGTCAGTGTGTCTATGGACTACTGCTCATGCTGTTTTGATCTAAAATTGCCAGAAAAAATACTTGGAATAGATAAGTAGCAAAGAGAGTAAACTGAGGAGTCAAGGTTCCTGATATAAAAGTTCCATTCATTTGTTTTTTCATGGATAATGTTAGCTGAAAACAAACAGTTCTTTGGTAGGCAGGAAGCTCTCCCGACTCAGTCATTAGTACAAACTATGTGTTGAACAATGTGTTGGGATACAAAATTGGATTCACTGAAAATGATCACTCAGGTTAAGAAACACAAAGTCGCTAAGCTTAAAGCCCCACTCCCTGATTGAGCTATTGTGCCTGCAAATCTAAAAAAAAATACCTCAAAAAGTTTCAAAATTTCCCTCAAAAAAACCTTCCAACTTATTACCGTTGCTTTGAGACTAAACTGTGAAGTGGTTTGAGATTCAAAAGAAATTTGGCAATTTGCTATACTGTACAGTTTATCTTTAAATTTTTATTTCCCCTGCACTGATGGTGAAGTTTGATAGTTTTAGGAACTTGTTCAATACATTCAGTAGCTTGCATCAGTCATTTTGGATACTGTTGAATTCAGTGCCATATGACATAACAAACTCAACTCAACTCAAACAAAATAATCTAGAATGATTATGTGGTAGACTCTGTGTTGAGAAATTGTTTTGTACTGTATCGTAGTGTCAAAAGTGAACTTCTAAAATGCAATTTGGGGGGAGGAGGGAAGATGAAACACCAGTTTTCTTTATGAAATGAGACTAATTCTGCAGCGCCAGCATTTTTCCTTTAACTTTACTCTTAAATTGAGACTATAGTGTTTTGAATTGTTCCCCAGTGCTCTCTACTGTTTGCAGTAATCTGTCAGGATGAATTACTACCTTTTACATTTGAACTCAGTGGGCCAAATTTTTTTGATTTCAGCCTCCTAGTTTGACGTCATCACCAACCAAAGCATCCAAATGTCAACATCTGCTCTTGTAGGTTTGGAAATGTTGGTTGCACATTGTACTCGGGGAAAGGCCAGAGGAACTTTTGACTTTCAACAAGGGGGGGGG
>NTHP01000033.1:2527997-2557451 GCA_003416845.1 Oplegnathus fasciatus
GGGGCATATTAAAATGTTTAAACTGTGATTGTGGTATATCAACCCTTATTGAAACACAGTAACATCTATCAGCTGAGCTTTTAGTATTTTTTTTACATGCAATTATTGTGCATTAAGTTATTGTGGGGACTGAACAAGGAGAGAATATGTGGTGTTATAGTGTCAGACATGCACGAATGCTCATGGGAAACAATTCATTACACTATGTGGTAAGAAGGCAGGAAAACCAAAGATAATATCACTTATTTAAGTGAAAAGTTCCCCCTTGTATTAGAAGCAAACAATCAGCAATCTTTTCCCACTTTATGTGGCTTGTAAGCACAGAATGATGCTCAGAGCAAAGCTGTTTGTTTCTGCTATTTGCTGTCAGTGGTTTGTTGTAACTAATGCTCTTCTCTCTTCTCTGTCAGGTGGCATCCCCTTCATCCTGACCGGGGAACTGTTTGAACAGTCCTACCGACCTGCCGCCTTCATGATCGCTGGCACCGTAAACTGGCTGTCTAACTTCGCTGTGGGCCTCCTGTTTCCGTTCATTCAAGTGAGTTCCCTCATCTAAATGCGTACACGTGTACATAATAATATAACAATAAAACGTCACACACACAGTAAATCATCAGCGGATTGTCAGGTAAACCAAACTAGCATCAACTATGTTTGTCACTTCAACCTTCGCAGCCCATTAAAGTTGTCAGCTCCTCATTAATTCCCGCAGTGGCTGCCAGCTGCACCATGTTATTGAGTGGTTGCATACTCTCCGCTAGCACCTCCACCACCTTTCTGAACCCACTTGGTCAACATACTTGTTATTAAAAATTGCTTAAATTATGTTTTTGTACTCCTATTACATAACATCATGCATTTCATATCCTAATTATATGCAAATACTGAACTCTAATTGTTGCCTTTGGAAGGGTCAGTGATCCCTGCTAATTTACAAGCTTTTCACAATAATGGTTTGAACATACGCTGTACTTTTTGTTCCTTTTCAGTGAGTTGAATATCAGTACTGGATTATGCAAACTGAAAACAGAAGTGAAAATGAAATGAAAAGTCCCACTTCCTTTACCGTAAGCCAGCGTGATCACCACCTCGTTTGGCAGAGCAGTGAGGAACAGCAGCTAAGACACGAAGGGTGTTCCCCCAGGTGTTTGCTTTTATTACTTAACTAGGATCATGAGGCACATTTTTTATTTCCCTTGTTAGTGTGACAATCTGTGAGATTTTCATCTCATAACTGCAAGATAATGGCAGTAAAACACATCACCCATTTTACACCTTACGTTCAGTTAAGTCATCATGAGAGGTACTTCTCAGCCTGTGAAAACACTTGTGTAATGTCCTCTGTGGCTCTGGAGTGAGTTTTACAAAGTTTAAAAAACTCAATTTGGGCTTGAGGATTAAATTTTTTAACTGAAAGCGTTATAAACTGGAGGTGTGGAGTTTGAAAGAAGTGGGCATTTAGGAGGTTTGGGTGGCAGTCTAATGAAAGACTTGCCTCATGGGAAATGTAGGATCCAGTGTGTTTAGAGCTTGGCCCATAAGTCAGGATATCTCCACTGCTTCAATTTTGACCATTCCCTTTAAAATCTACCTCTTGTGAGTTATACAGCTTTTTGTAAGTGCAATGCTAAATCACTGGAGTCTTGAACCTTATCGATATGTTTCAGATGTGGTTTTTAGTCATCCATTTACTTGTTGAATACAGCTGTCTACAGTAGCCACATAGTGGCCCGTGTTCTTGCGCAGATTGATTTAGGTGCATGATTTGGGCTGTGAGCTCTGTCAAACTGTCTTTGAGTGCCCAGCAGTACTTTGGCTGAACAGATCCAGTGTGGACATTGACTGCTGTTGTTGTGCTGCTGATGTGCTGCTTTTGCTGCTCAGCCTTGTAAGCAAGGTGTTACTGGTGAAACGTGAGACGTGACAGGAATGCTGAATGTAAAGCATTGGACACAGAAGCACTTTCAAAGCCTCATAGGAGCTGTAGTTGTTGGTTGCGATTGTTGCTTATTTTGGTTTATTTTGGTTTCCAGCCAGTACAAGGGCTGGGTACCGAACTTCGATACTTTTATGGCACAGACTGAATTGCTTTGATACTAACGAGTATCAAAAAACGCTTTATCATTCGGTACCAATTTTCGATACCTCAGGAGTAAATCTCGGCAGCGCTGGTTATTGCTGGTTATTAGCTGTCTCATGTTACACGTCGTAGAGGCATGCAGGGAAAACACTGCCTTACACCCAGATGCAGGGCTCACATGTGTGTGTTGTTGTATTTCGAAAGGCTTTACTATTATTATTATTATTATTGTTATTATTATTATTACTACAGTGTGTCGCATAGGTGTAAGACATGTCTAGGAAGAGATCAAAAGTCTGACTCCATTTTATCAACCTCGATGTTAATAGCACCGGCAACATGACGATATTGATTAAATTTACTGTAAATTTAAGAGCAGACAGTTGCTCCATGTTCGACTGCAAGAAGAACAATGGACCGCAGCCGGCAGTCAAGTCCACTCATAGGTGTAGTGCGACCGGGGTACACCGGAGTGCACCGGAACGACACTTAAGGTGTGTTGATTGATTCACAACGTCAGCTCATGCACTGAGTGACATGCCAGAAAACATTGCACCTTAAAAGTTGCCGGTAGCTCCCGGTAGCCTTTGAGTGAATTAAATTATTTTGTCTCCAGTCTACAGCTAGCTAATGTTGACAAGTAAAGATAAAAAGGCAGCAAAACAGCTAAAAAGATAAAAGTTTATATGATGTAGTTAAATAATGTAAACTTGCCACTATAGGAACAGTGGTTACATAACCTTCAAAACGAGCCACAACTTAACCATCATAGGTGCGCGCCGGTACTTAAACAAAAAGCATTACACCTCTGAAATGTTGCAGAACCTCCCTCGAACTCTCCACCACCGGATTCCCCCTCATCCGAGATTACTGACTAACTAACTTGGTTCATTTGTTTATTAAAATTAATGTTACTGTAATAGTGACTTAAACTGGGACCCATGTAACGTTAGAGTATACTGACAACTTCAAGTTGTGGTAATTATGTTTATATTTTTCATGTTATGAAACTGATTTTAGTGTGTAAAAAATGCCAAGGAGCTGAAAAATAAAACTAAAGATTTGTAATTTGTAATATCGTTCAAGAATTGGTACCGAAGTCAAGGTATCGAACGATGCCCAGTCCTAGCCGGTACAGAAGTAGATACCTGTTTAGCTTAGGCAGAAAACCTCACTATCATGTTTTTAGCTTTTCTAAAACACCTGATGAAAGAAATCCTCTACAAGAAAATACACTGAGCAATGAAAACTAGTGATACAAAGGCTAACATGGAAGTGGCCCTCTATTGTAGAATCCTTTAATGCACCTTTTCTGGTACTGAATTGCTAAAAAGTTCATCACAGTTACTTGATCCTTGTTTGTTATGAATTATGAGCATCTTTGCTCGAGCGCTTTATATGGGACCCAAATGTGAGTTTTAAGAGTGCAGTAATAAGCAAGTACAACAGTTTCAGACAGAAGAGCTTATTAGTGTCTGAAACTGGGATGTTTTTTTCCTGGAAACTGCAGTGTCCTCTTTCAACTTCTAAAACCCGACTGTTGCTCCAGGCGGCTCCACATCACTGCCTCCTCTCATTTTACCTCCTCCATTTCTTTTCCTCTGCGCCTCTCCCTCTCTCTCTCTTCGGCTTCACAGCTTACTTTTTTCTTGTTCTCTCACTCTTACCTTCACTCTTTATCCTTACCTTTTAACTTTAGTGTTTTTTACTTTGCAATCAATTTACTGAAGCACTTTCCTAGGAGTACATTGTGTATTAGAATTGGGTTTAGTGGTGGTAGAAAATATTGCTTGGTACCTGTTTGGCCACTTGATTGATTGGTTGTGTGTTGTTGAGTTTCAAGTTGAGTTTGGTGTATTTATGTTGCGTTGCAAAAAACCTTATGGGTTGGCACTATTGCAGTAGCCACAAGTCTCTTTGTCTTTAGTGTGTTTCCCAAAAGTTTTCACTCAGACAGTTCACTCATAGGCTGTGTCTGAAACCATTCCCAGTTTACTATAAAGTGCACTATATTTACTGTCTGCTATTTTATTTTAGTGTCTGAATTCTCAGTGTGAAATCTATGCTCTATATAGTGGACTCAAAAATTACTACAGCAGGGTGAAAATATGGCACTACTTTCTGCTGACAATCAGACAATGGCATGTGTCACATTTTATAGGTGTGAAAATGATCAGTGTGTGACCATGTGTGCTACACTTTAAATTACAATGTCGTGTCTCAAGTTTACTGCTCACTATGGAGTGAACTACTGAGTCTCTATTACTGTGTGTAGAAAGTAGTAAATGAGTAAATTTCCCAACATCAGTTCTTAAAGTTGTGTGCTGTTGTGTGGAGGAGTGATTGTAGAAAATTATACATAGGAGGTCTATATGGTTCAGAAAACCATATGGCCCATATGTTTCTTTTTTACCATGTTGTGTCTTGTTGTTTTATGTTTAGTCTGAGAATTGACATTTTCTTCTGGGGCCCTATTAGGTCCTAATACTGCACAGATGACAACTTTAAATATTGGTATACAGCCTCAAAACAGACAGTCTCCTAGCAAAATTAACAAACTTCACTCTATTTTAAAGCTTAAAAGGTATAATATTTTTCCACATTCTCATATGGTAAATTGTATGTATTACTTATCCGTAGCCACTAACTGCAGTCCTATAAATTGATGTCCAAATACAAATACACAATGAGTTAAATGTATTGATCAGCATAGTTTTCCTCTCAATTAAATTTAACAGAAAAAGTGACAAGAAGCATCAATATACATGACATATCCCCGTCATCCCCTTATCCACCCCTACCCAATGTCCATTTCCTCCTTATCAATCCCTCGCCCCCATCTGGCTGGCCAGAAAAAGCAAAACTAAATGAGGTAAACATAGAGACAAACACAGGCGCCTGAGCAATGGAGCAGATGGAGCAAATGCATCCCCATTATTCAATAAGGGAGAGCAAAGTTCTGGTTTTGCTACCCCACTTTTTGTCTTTTTAAAAATACACTTATCATCATACAGTCCCCACAATCAGGTGATTATATTTAAGCAGCTTATATCAATGATCATTTTACAATTCTCAGCAACTGACAAAAACAAGAATGAAAAAAAATCACACACTTTCTGACCACCCTTTGAGTTGGTTCAGTCGAACCTGTCGCTGATCGTTCGCTACAGCATGCTTTGGCTGTCAATCTGTCAATCCACACAGGAGTCTGACTGTTTACAAAGGTGAGAAACATTTAGCTTAACTGCGATCTTGGACTGAAAATAGAACATAGGAAAAGATAGGCCAGCGTATGTTGAATGAACCTGCTTGGCCCACTGACTCCAGCCAAACATTAAATTAGCTCAAAGTAGGATTATAGGGAATCAAAGAGTCGTTTAATGAGGCTATTAATATTTGGCATTGCCTTGTTGATTGTATTATTTGGGATGTAGTGGAGGCTAATCTAGACTAGTGCAGGTGGCTGTTTCTTGACTTAATCCAAGAAGTTAGGTGGGGTAGAAATACAGGAAATCTGTTTTAAATTACAATTATGTATCTTCCTAGTTTCCTCCCCCATTTTAAAACATAACCAGGCGCCCATGTAGACAAATACATAAGAATGAATGAATAAATAAATAAATACCATATTTTTAATTAGAGCACATTTTCCTAAAAGTAGCTGGAACCAATGCAAAGATGTCAGTGACTGAAAATACATTCATCAGGAAATGACTTATTAAGTGTCAGTATAATTATTACTGGCTACAATAACTAAAGAGAGCACAAACTTGTCTCCCAACAACAGATGCGGTAGATAACTGTGATGTATGAATGATGGTAAGATATTATCTTTAAGTACAGTAGTACTGTGCCACAGCAGTGGTTGTGCCACTTATGATGAGTCTGATGTGGAGATGTATAGTTTTTCCATTTGCTCTACAAGACTCAAACCCACCTCTGCTTAAATGTCCCTTATCCCATTAATGCTCCCCAGACCTCTGCTGCTTTTTTGTATTTCACGTGTATTTCATGTGATAAAACATTAGAGAACACTCACACACTGAGAAAAACACATATAGTAGCCGACTGCTTTATCCAAAGCACTTTTTAGTTTATTCATTGCCCCCTTGTAGTCTTATCAGTTAGTGGATTTCAAAGCATGTAGTTTATAAAAAGAATCGGGGAAACACTTGAAAAAAGTACAAAGTATGTCTTTAAGTGCAGGGAACTGCTGCCTATTTATTTTTAATTCAGTGTCTACAGCTGATAGGGACAGCTCCCCCAAGCCCAACCTGACCATCCAGACAGACAACCCCAAAGAGATTAAGTACCCCAGGTAATCTGCTCTGAGTCTCAGAGGTCAAATGTCCTGAATTGACACCCTCTTTAACAAGGCCTGCGATGTGGCAGTGCCCTGTGTAGAATAGGATCTGTGACCCATGAGGACATTCACTCTTTTACACCTATAAGCCAAACCAATATCCTCCACGAACCAGAGAGGCAGTGACAAGAAATGAGCTTAGCCTTGCTGTGAGCAGACCATGATCAGTGAGAGTGTAGCAAACACACTGGACAGATTTAATTTAATTTACATTCCTCTTAAGAAGAGAATGGAGCTTAGTGGAGCACCACCAGCTTTACTGACATGCAGGGATGGGATGAACTCATGTCCTTGGGCACTAAAGCGGGCTCAGGTTGCAGGCACAACTCAGACAACTGTGGGACAAACTGGTGGACTGTGGTCTGCGGTTTACCCACGCCCGGGGCAGAGCTGCCTTCAGCAACTCTCTCCCTTTTGCACTTTCTCAAAAGGATGATGAGTGAGGGTGTCCAACACCAAGGTTGGATCCCAGATCTGTACCAGGAGGTTAGAGAATATGAGTCTACAATGCCCCCCACCCCTACATGGAGCCGCACAGCAGCAGGTGCAGACCCCCTGCCTGGGCCAGTGTGCGTACTGATAAAACCTATAGGATAAGCCAATATGGCTGCCACATAGACTTTGGCTGCGGTCGAATAGTCCTTTTTGCTACTGGACATTTATGGTTGCGCATACTTGTACTCATCATCGACCATGACATTCACAAGCTAACTAGCCTTGCTAAGCTGGTTCAATTATTACCATAAATGGTAGCTCAGTGTTTTGTTAGCTATTGTGATGACCTGAGTTATTCATATTAGAGCGATGTCTTGCCTTTGAGTTCATTGGAGATATTTATATAAAGTCATGCTAATTGCAAGCATCTCTGTACAGACTGTACCAGATAATTTATGTTATTACGCTTTGTAACTCATTTGTATTCATTTCTCGTCCCCTCTGTAGAAACCACACATAACTAGCACTTGTAATGAAAAGAGAAGAGGACTGTAACTTTGCCTTGGTTCATTAAACTATGCCTAGTAAAGGACAATGTCTCATTGTGTTCTCACCGGACATGCTGTAGTGGTTGTCAGTCAGCATCTGGGACAATTTAAATTCTAGAAGTCACAATTCAAAACATTACCGTTGCATTTTCCATCTTATGCCATAACTTGCTAACGTGTTTATGTTTTCAACTTTCAACAATGTGTTAAAGTGTAACCTCTGCTCAGTTTGCGTTAGTTATTTCTTCATTTTGAGCCTTGTTGTATTGCCAGCCTTTAGGGATATCATTCATTCATTTTACTTCAGTCACAGACTTGGTAATGAAGTAATATTTTTCACCTGGTTGTCCACGTTTATACAGCCTGCATGAAACAACACGGTAAGAACGCACAGGGCGAAGTATCTAAGATGCGCTTTTTGTAGTCCATATTCAGAACATTGTAGTTTCACCACGGCAGATCCACGTCAGTAACATCCGCCGTCGCATAATTACGTGGCCTAGTGTAAGTACAGTCGGATTCTCTTAGTACCGTGGTTGTCTTTTCCTAAGTCCTTATGAATTCTCCTTCACATCTTTCCTTGACCTTGTGATGTTTTCCATCAAGGTCAAGGAAAAGTGGTTAGGAAAGGACATTTTTTTGACTATTCGACCGCACCCTTTGAGTGGCTTTTCCTTAATCTGCCATGTCTCGTAGGAAGTACAACACATCAGAACAATAATTTGCCTGATCTTACACCAATTAAACATGTGCCACTTGGGAGTACTTCAAATGGTTGCCATCATGCTGGTGGGCAGACGGGCAGCATCCTGATTTGGCCCCTCACAAGCCAGGTCCAGAGACCTAACCACTGAGTGGGAATGTTAAATTCCTCTGTGTGCCTTGAATACAAACTCTGTCACTCTGGCTGTGCTAGGGGAATCAGGCTGAGAGGGAAGTCATACGGCAGTGTGGCTGGCCACCAGTGTGCCAGTGCATCATTTTCTGCAAGACAAAGGGCACTGAGCGTTCATTTGTGAGGAAAAGTCATCCACAGTGGCCTGCGGGTACAGTATCTCTGCTACACCTAGCTGACAGCCTGAAGGTACAGAGGACTCACCCTGGACAGTTGGTCTGCCCCCCTATCCGTGGCTCCTGGGACTCGAGTTGTGTGCAGTGACAGTGGATTTGTGCTACTCCACACTCTTAACCTGTGTGCCAGCTTGTCAGGGTGGGTGATACAAGCTGGCAGGGTGAACCTGTTGTTAGGACTCATTATTTTGGGATTTTATTTTTCCTCCAAATCTGGGAATTTATATCTATGATTGTTAAATTAAAATGTGTGACAATCAGATAAAAATAAACTGCTATCTGGGTGAAAATGATTGGAAAATTGCAATTTGCAGCACTTACATTTGCTTTTTAAATGACTTAGAGGCAGCTCATTTGTATTTTCATTATAAGCATATCCTGAGCTGCACTTGTCACAAGAGGACCTTGTTAACTGTAAACTGCAGTGAAAAGTGTCGTCATGTGGCAAGAGACAACTTCTGGATGTGTAAATCCATAAAAAAAATCTTGGTGTTTTTCTGTCTAAATCTGAAAAAAAATAGAATTAAATAAAACACTGAGCCTTACCTGTATATAAAAGCTTTGTCTTTTCATTGCTGAGCCCAGACTGGAGTCTGAAGTCACCACCCCCAGTTCATTTCTACTGGCATGCCCACTCACAAAGAGGGCAGAATATTTCTATAGCCTTCAATTCTGAAATCCTGCTTGGTTTCAGAGCCATCTGGTTGACTACAGTGCGCTACAGTGTAACCAGTTGTCTGGATTTACGTCAGAGAAAGCGTATAACGAACAAGCATACTGGAGCTGTATTTTCCCTGGAGATGCCAAGCTGTAGAATTGGATGCAGAGCTCCCCTTTGTTTCACGATCACAAAGTACCAACCTGAAAACAATTTTGCTTGCTGAAGTGAAATTGCTTATAACTCTTAATTGACAGATACTTCCTGAGGAGAGTTTTATTTTTCATTAATAATACCTATATGGTTTGCCTTTTATGTTTAGTATATGCTGCACATTACAATTCCCTCAAGTGCGTCATGCTATATTTCAATATCACACATAGTGAGATACAGCAAATTAATTTTAGTTACCTAAATGAATGCCGCATGTTTTTAGTGATGAAAGTCTTATTTCCACAAAGTGGTGCATGTTTCATGGCAAATTTAATTTCTCAATACTCCCACTATTCCCAAAACATAGTGATGCACTGAAGGACTCAACTCATTAAGTGTTGCTTTGTGAGAAACTAAAACAATTGCTCTTTTTAGTGAGCCACTGTAAATGAATGTGCTCGGACAGATAGAAGATGTGACTGTGCAAATGCAAAGTACAGGAATTAGTAGCAACAAACAGCCTGGAGGATTTATCTGATCTGCAGTGTGAATGAGTGGAAAATGAGCCTGAAAATGAGCCTTATTATGTGCGTTTGCTTTTTTTTAATTGGGCTGGAGAAGGAGAGAAGGAGAAAGGAGTTTTATTCGGAAAACAAAGTGTACCATTGCCTGTATGTTTACTCTGTATTTACTGCCTGAAGTCTTTTAATGTCTCGGCAGGCGTCCTAAATGAGTACATTCTTCTTCCTAACTGCAACTGATCCAACCACCTGTGATGTACTTTGACACTTCATTAATCATCTTTAACAGATCTGTATCATCTCTGCATGTCAAATCTTTACATTCATCTCAACCAATAGATGATGAATATGGGTCATTTACCTGTAAAGGCAATCTGCTGACAGTGCGGTCCCATGAATCATCTCTCTGTACGTTAAATGTGTCATTTTTACGCTTACCTTGACCTGTAGTATGCATCAGTTCTATCTGTTTATAAAGTGAATGCTACCATAGACAAGCATAGAGGTTGTTATTGAATTGCAGCGGAGGAGAAATCAATGTGACAATTTAGTTTGAAATGGTCACATCTAAGAAGTCTGGCTCTTCATTTTGCTGCCCACCCACGTACCTGTGCATTGGCCCTGTGCTCCTTTTATGTTCCTCTGCAGTACACTCACATCCTTCTCCCAAGGACTTTAGCTAAGGGAGTCACTGAGTAGATGACTTCATCTGCTGTTCCTTTGACCTTTTTTGTTTTTACATATTCAAGCAACCATAAATATAACTTGTGCCTTTGTGTGTCTTAATCCTTCACTGTCTCTTTGTCTTTTTCCTTTTCATTCTCTCTCTAACACATCAATCTCCCAAGGTCACAAATCAAGCAGTTTGGTGTGTGAGCTGTGTGTGTTATAAATCAAACATGTTATTTAGAGATTAGCTGCCTCCTTTCCAGGTTGCATGTTTTGTGTAGGCTTTTTCCTCTATGCTCTACCCTAGACCTTGTACATGCATTGGTTTCATAAGGTCTTGCTTAATGTATTGTATTTTCTATTGTCAGAGTGTAACCTGCAATAACAGAGTCTTTGGCCATTTGGGAGCGGTAGAAACAAGCTGTAAATACAACACTGACAAGTTGATATTTCAAATTTGTTAGCAAACAGTTGCCCATTTACACATTCAGCAGATACGGAGCCACATTTGCATTTATTTGGAGTCATGTTTGTGTTCCACTGATGAATGTAAGTCCAATATTCATTCTCCTTTTAGCTCTGTTTTGGTCTTCACCAACTGCTGAGGGAAATATCTGACTCTTTAGCTGCTAAATGTTCCACTATGTTCACCAGCTATGTCTGTCTGACGTTGGGCAGGTGTTTTTTTTAGGGCTTTTTTCCTGAAAAGAGCTTCCTGCTATTGCTGAAAATGACGCTGATGAGAGCTGTGAGAGTGAAACAGTCTAGTTGTGGCCCGAATGGGCTGAAAATGCTAAAATGCTTTGTAGAGCTGAGGGGAAATGCAGAGTCTGGGAATTATTCACCACATGATCCACTGATAATATAAAAATATTGATTGATTGCTGCTTTCAAGGAGTAGTTCAACATTTTGGGAAATAGGCTTACTTTATTAGTTTGATGAGAAGATCAATACAACTCTCATGTCTGTACTTTAGTATAGAACTGTAGCCAGGAGGTGATTAGCTTAACTTAACATAAGGCAGGAGGAAACAGCTAGCTAAGATATATACCTAACCCTCCTCCCCGCCAAACAGAAATGTAAAAACGACAACTGGTTTTAGAGGGAGTTATGTCTTTGCAAACAGCCGGGTGCAGTGACTTCCCCGTCTTGTCATCACTGTGAAGGTGCCATGCAACCAGTGCTGTAGCCAAAGGTGCTCTGCAGAGAAGTGCTGGGTAAATGGATAAACTGTTATTAATCAAGAATGATGCTATGCTAAACAGGCTAAATGCCTCATGGGTCCTGCTCTGTGCTTAGAGGAATAGTTTGACATATTTGGAAATATGTTTATTCACTTTCTTTCCGAGAGTTAGATGAGAAGATCCATACCACCAGTGACTTCCTGGACTCTTGCCTTCACAGTGAGGTTGCCAAGCAACCGTAGCTAGAAATGCCCCACACAGACATGCTGGGCAGATAGATACTGTTGTTCGTCAAGACTGAAATCTCTGTGCTAAGCTAGGCTAATTGCCTCCTGGCTCCAGCTTTGGAATTAATGTACAGACACGAGAGACCGCATCTCATCGATCTTCACATCTAACTTGCTGAAAAAAGAGAACATATCCTTAAGTGCTGAGCTATTCATTTATGAAATGATGAACCTGTGTAGGCACATTCCACTATAAATAAATACCTTAATTAAACACGATGTGCCATTGTCTGGAAACTTTCTTAAAAAGTCTTGGAGAGACATTTAAAAAAAATAGCATTTAAATAATTGTTACCTATTTAGCTGTCAGTAGATAGAATTTTATATATTCAGGTTTTCACAGTATGAGAGAAGTTAAGTCCTACTGTCTATTATAGTTGCCCTCTGTGCCAAGGACATAGTTCAGCTCTGCTTTTTATAGAGGCAGAACTTTGCCCTCGGTCATAATGTCCCACTTGTCCCTCATTAGATCCTAATGGCATTTGACATTTCAATCTTCGTGAGTTGAAAAAATATAGATATGTACGCTGAAGTTCATGCCCTCTTAAACCTACAGTTTCCTCAACTTATTCAAGCACTTCTTCACTTTTCCATTTTGGCCTTCATTTGCAGAAAGAGCCAGGAGCTTGTTTTTAGCTGTTTACAAACCATAATTTACTGTCAATAGAAATATCTAGTGCAGGTTGAGAAGTTTTGCTTAAGGCTTTCAGAGAGATTTTATTTAAGAGAGATTTTGTTCATTTTTATGTGTTTATTTCACAATCTGTGACATGACAGTTCTTTTGCATACCGCAGCAAAATATTCTACAGGGGGTAGGAAGTACCTTCATGTTATTACATTTAGGGTTGAATGAGTACGTAAGGTACACAGATAATTTACTTTATATTGGAGGATGCCTTATTACATACCTTATTAAAATTCCAATCTTGGGAACATGATGGAACAATACTTCCTGCAATACTCCCCACAAAACATTGGCTGACTCAAACTGAATGCAAGAAAACATCCATGTTAATGCTTTAAAGCTCTGAGGGAGAGGAGGGTTAATACTGGTGAATCTACACATGTATATGTCTCTGCTTAATCAAAAACACTTTGAGTAATTGCATTTAATTTGCTGCATATTCAGTACTGAGGCACCAGACGATCTTATCTATAATGCATGAATATCAGGTGGGTGTGTTGGTGTTGCGCTCACCTGCTTAATCACATGTTAATCACACAGGATTATAGACAGTCTGTGATGTTGCATGTCGTTTCATAATCCTTGTGCCCGTATCTTCAAATGATTCTTACTGCTGGGAATTTGTTTAATCCAGAGGCTATTGCCATTTTGTGCGTCTTATCTGCATCTTTAGTCTTGTACTGAATTTTTCAAACACTCCTCTGTGCCTAGAAATAGTGTGCATGCGTGAGCATCATGGCTGTGTAACTCAGGAATGAGTCTGACCTCTAGTTGATGCAGTTGGATGCAGGCATTTAGCCCCAGGCATTCATCAGGACGTTTGCAAGCAGTATTCAGTTACAGTCACACTCTGCTGAGGATGAGCACAAACGACATGAACACAGGACGTTTCATGCATAACCTTGTTAAGTTCTGAAAAACAGGAGCAGGGACTCAGAAATTCATTAACATATTACTGTACTGTATCCAACAATAAACCTAATGTGATGGAACTACACAGGAAATTCAAATTACCTTGTATTACAGTACACCTATCTCCATTACAGCATGACTTTATTGAGTGAACACTATGTCTCATTTCTCTTCATGCACAAGTGCACATGTACAGTTTTCACATTATAGCTCATCTCATTAAATGGCATACTGCTGCAGCTGAATATACATATGTCATATAAAAATACTAAACCACCATAACTGACATTAGCTGCGCCTTCTCAGACTGCAGATACAGTTGAGGACACGGTCAAAGTAAACACTAAAAAACACTAAAACACTAAAGGGTGTAAAGAGCCCCACAATTAGCAGTTAAATCTAGCATGTGTATCTAGCTATATGAGCTTTACTATAGATCTACACCCCTTGCAGTGCAAACAATGTCCTGCCTATTGCTGCTGCTGTGACCTTTACTTTTCTTTTTAACTATTAAAATACATTATTCCAGCCAAAGACACACATGCACACACACACACAGGCAAGGTTTCTCTTACTGTAACTTGAAGGACGTGTTCACAGAGAGACACAGAAAGAGTCAGACAAAAGTCAGCGCAGAAGTTTGAGATCAGAGTGAAACTTTGCTTGCGGCATGCCGGACATTGTAGTGACGTTGGGTTGACCTTCTGTCAAATATTTGCTGCCTGTTTTCTCTGCAACCCCTGCAGATAAACCTAATTTGGTCCTTTCAGTCAGCTGCACCAGTGTGTCATGTGTGGGAGGCAAAGAGTGAACTGAGAACTAAAATAGCTGAAAAGGGCATATCAAACACTCAGATAGCAGTTTATTAAAGGTGGAAGTTGTTATTCTTACAGGATCAGTCTTCTTTTTTTCTTTTACTTTAGTGTTATTGATTTTAAGATGAAACACAAACAGGGCAAACACATCGGATCCCCAAGGGCAACACATACCGGTGCTCTCACTCACACTGATTACAGGTTTCCTGCATGTGATGGTTTAGCTCCCCAATTTTCACAGGAGGAACAGATGTGTGTATTATTCCTAAAGCCTAAGTGTCAAGATACAAACACTTAAAGCTACCCTGTGGATTTTATGGCCACTACTGGTGCTGTAGAACAATGTTTTGATGAGCATGTCTTGTATTGTTTGTATCTTAGGTTCTGCCACAAGTATGTGATACACATTTCTGCCGACTGCAGAGGCTATAACAGTGGACAAGAACCAATAAAAAAGGAGATGAAGACCGCAAGACAATGTTAACAATACAGCCTTAACACATTCAAAAAAGGCTTTGCAAATGTTTTATGAGGTAGGAAATCAAGTTCACATAGTTGTTGGGACTCCAGGATAAACACATTACATTTTATTAAGAAAAATTTGTTTATAACGAAAACACTGCCAGATTCCCACATATCAACTACAGTGTATGACAAAAATGTACTTCACGCTTAAACTAACATGTGCTAATCAGCACTAAACCCAAAGGGCAGCTGAGGCAGATGGGAATATCATTTGTTTTGCAAGTAGTACATTGATACATTGATGTTTTGATCAGTCGGGAATCACTAAAGTTATCGGATTCATCCTCTTGGGACCTTTGAATATCTCTACCAAATTTTACAGCAATCCATCCAGTAGTTGTCAAGATATTTGACTCCAAACAACAAATGCCAACTCATGGTAGCGTTAGAGGAAAAGTCAGGGGATCACCAAAGTCAGTAGGCTCAAAGTCAATAGGGACCATGACTGTCTGTGCAAAATCCCATGACAATCCATCCAATAGTTATTGAGATATTTCAGTCTGACAGACTGACATTGTTATCCCTAGAGCCACATCACAAGTGTAGCTAAAAAAAAGACTTATTTAGCATCAGGCCTATCAAGTATGCACACTGTCAGTTATCAATACACAATAAAATGTACCAAAAGTAGACTTGAGTATACTTTGTCACTTTTCCAGTGTAAACACTCATTGTACTCAAAAATGGAGAATTATTATGTAGTGTTGAATTAAGGCACAATTCACCAATACAGCAGTTAAGGCATTTTTTTTATTCTCTTGCTTTGTTCAAGTTGTAACAAGCCTGTGAATATTCTCATTCATCCAGGTCATAATTATCTCAAGGAAATTGAATCGAACGCAACTGGATTTTTGGTTTTGTCTGTGAAGACGTTTCACCTCTCATCCAAGAGGCTTCATCAGTTCGTGCTTGTTTGACCAGGCTAGACTNAGTCTAGCCTGGTCAAACAAGCACGAACTGATGAAGCCTCTTGGATGAGAGGTGAAACGTCTTCACAGACAAAACCAAAAATCCAGTTGCGTTCGATTCAAGTTGTAACATTTTGTCCAATATTTAACAATTGCTGGAAAGTTTTATCTCCACCAGCTCACTTCTTCATGACAATGGAAGTGATTGAAGCATCCGGTTTCAGCATGTCAGAGTCATATGGTATGTGTAATCCTATAAGCGATCTTATCAGTGTTCAGTAGTTTTAATGATCAGAGGGGGCTCGCTGCGTTGTAAGGAGGGTGCCAGATCTACACTGGTATGTTGAACCTCATCTGGAGAGTGTCAGCACATCCACAGGACACTAATTATACACCTCACCACTGTCTCTCTACACTGTCACCTCATTCCCTAAAGCCTGATTTTAATTAGTGAGCTTATGTATGTATATATATATATATATATATATATATATAAATATATGAGCATGTGTTATGGACAGGTAGGAAGACAGAGAGGAGAGATGATAAAATAGATGGCTCCTTCAATTTGATGAATGTACAATGAGGTTGGTGGCAATAGATAGTCAGTCAGTGGAAGGCCAAGTAGAAGTGGAGCTGAATATGTAATTAGACAGATAATAGAGGCATACAGCAAAGAGGTAGCGATGGCACAGGAGACCTGTAGAAAGGGTTTTGGAGAGGCAAAGAAAAGAGTGTGCGAGATAAGGCTGACCAAGGCGAGGAAGGAGCGGACAAGTGTGAGAGACAGAAAGCGGCAGTGGGTTATTTTTAGCCAGCCAATACCACAAATATCGCAGTGTTTTTTTTCTGGCTGGGGTTTCGCTGGGCACACACCGGCCATCCAGATCACAGCAGTGACTCACTGGTTACTTACTGGCACGTGAAACCAGCTCTGATCCCTGTTCAGACAGTCACATCCCTTCACCACAGTTTTGAAGATGGGGGGCACATTTGGGAGATGAGACTCAAATTTAGATCCCTGATTCTTGGCATTCATAAACTGTACAATATTAATAGTTACATTGTTTATTCAGTGTATGAAATCAATGCCAAATAAATATCTTTAAATAATTAAATCATGCTATTTGTAACTCCAAACAGCCTACAGCCATGGACAGATTATGAGACAATGGGCCCCTGGGCACAGACAAGTAAAAGCCCCCCACCCCTCCTACAGAGGAGCAAGACACAAAGACACAAGACACAGCAAGACAGAGGAGGAAGACACGGCCGCGTTATTTGAAGTCATTTTGTGTCAATTTGTGTTGTCTTTGTAGTTTTACGTCTCTTTGTGGTCATTTGATAGGGGGGGGGGGTTAAGTTGAACTCTGACGCTGATTAAGTGAGTTATTGCCTCCCACTTTGGAGCTTTGAGCTGTGTTTTTATGTTTGAATTCTACCCAGATAGTGCTGAAAATTGTTACGCTCCAGGGCTGCATGGAAATCTAGTGTCTCCATTTAAAAGAGCAGCAGTTTGCTCTCTTTAATATTAAACACTTTGTCACAGTTTTGAAACCACAATATTCCCTGCAAGAGGATGAATTCAAACTCAGTTCAGTTAACTGAAATGTTTTTTTTAATTCTAAATGGAGCATTGTTGCGATAGTCATATCTACAATCCAACATAGTTTTATGACACAATAACCTCTTACATTTTTCCCATGAGGAAGTCATCAAGTGTTATTCAACAGCAGTGCAGCAGCTGACCTCATTCAACCACAGTTGAGGTAGGTTTTGATGTCATAGCGCTGTGTTGAATATCAAGCACCATCAGTTCGTTTTCAGCTGACACACTGTCTGCAGCTCGTTGCAGTTAGCCACACTGATAGCCTCAATTAAAATTTCTGCAGAGATCTCTTATTTAGCCTCCCTATTTTGCTTTTCTCTTGACTCTTGGTTTCATTCTCTGGGCACAAATCCACATTTGGAACAAATAGGCTGGAAATAATGGAAACAGAGGATTGTTGTGCACAGTCTATGAATTGCAATAAGAACACAAAGCGAACTTGTTGTAATTCCTCTTTAAGACAGAACTGATGGCACCTTTCATGTGTCATGACAGATTCCTGGAAGTTAATAGAGCTAAAAAGAAAGATGAGAACAGTGAACAGTCAAGTGCAAATGACATTGTAAATGTTGGACGGGCCTATAGTTTATGAAGGAGCTACAAATATGTCTTATTAGCCTTCACTCCACTTTATAATCCAGACAGGTATCGAACGTGAAAATTAACAGCGATGCATTACAGAGTCATCTTACTGGTATCTAAATTACTATCACGTAGGACTGTTGAAAACCACATTACTGAGATATGCATGTGGGATTGTTTTAGCTTTGATTGTTCCCATGAAAAAGACGACCTTCTCTGAATCCACCAGCCGTACATCTTCGGAGGGGTTGTCCCTTTGGGTGGAAATGGAGATTACACTGATTGACGAAACAATGTTACCACAAGGTCCATTTAGTTGCTGTTCTGGAGCTGTCAATTGGGCCGCACTACTAAAGATCTATGAATTACCTTTCAATCTCACTTTTTAAAGCCAGTTTCAGATGGATTCTGACTGTCTTGATGCTATAATTCATAGCTGATAAATCACAATCCACTTTACTGCAACATAGTGTGCTGTCCTGTGAAACCATGTATCTCCAAATTTTTAATTTTTCAAATAAAGATTAAGTTTTCCATTGTGGTTTGAAAAAATTCTCCTTCTTCTTAAACTAAATAAACCTTTTAAAACCCCATTGAATTATCTTTAAAAATACATTAATTAATACATTAATTTAAATACATTCATTCATGAAAAGTTGATGTTTTAGAGATACATATGTTTTACAGGACAGCAATGATATGAAATGAATGAATTGGAATTAATATGCAATATACTGATCAGTGAGGAGAGTCATTGTTAGCAATTTGTTAGCATTTATTGACCTTTTCCAGTTACTTTCAAACATTGTACTAAATGTCACGCAGATGATTTATTGACACTATGAAATAAAAATGGGGCAATAACAACAGGCTCTATTTGTTTATGATGGCTGTAAAGACTAATGAGCCATCACACTCAATCACATTCATTAGTAAACTGTGGGTTTTAATGGTAATGTTATGGTATAGTAATCCATAAAGTCTCTAAACAGCTCAGTGTCGATATTTGCAGTGTAATCTTATGTACAGCTCAGTCTTTCATGCATCGCAGACACTGACCTTGAGTGTGTCTCCCAACGGAAAAGATTCAACATAATCTATAAAAGCCCACACACATGCAAATAATCCCCCACCACCACAGCACACAGCTCACAGGCCTACCATCGATGATGACTCAGTATTGCTCCAGAAACCAGCGACCGTGACAGTATGTTTCCCAGCTGGACCAGGACTTTTTTTTAACGTCTCAGTCAGATTTATGTCCACAGTGTGAGTTCTCCTCTCCTTTACCCTGTCCTGTCCTGTACTATTCTATACTGTCCTATTCCATAACCCTGTGTCCTGTCCTATCCCATCCTGTCTTGCAATGTTCTGTACCAGATTGTCCCCAACTAGACAGTCCAGTCCTATCCCATCCTGTCCCATCCCCTTCTGTCCTGATTTGTTTCTGTCCTATCCTGTCCCACCCCGCCATGTGACTGTCCTTTCCTACACCGTTCTGTCTTGTCCTGCACCATCCTGTCCTTTTCTGTCTCTTCCCATTCCCTCCTGTCTCGTTCTGAACTGTTCTGTCCTGTTCCATCCTGCACTGGCCTGTCCTATTCTGTCCTGTCTTGCATTGTTCTGTCCTGTTCTGCCCTGTTCTGTCCTATTCCGCCCCATCTTGCCCTAGAATGTCCCGTCCTGTCCTTTTCTGGCTAGTCCTGTCCTGTTCTGCCCAGGTGTGGCCTATCCAGTCCCGCCTTGCATTGTTCTGTCCTAGATTGTACTATCCCGTCCTTTCCTTTCTTGCCCTAGCCTAATGCTTTGTCCTGTCCTGTCCAGTTCTGCACTGTTCTGTCCTAACTCATCCTTTTATTTCCCGTCCTATAGCCACCACTTTCGTGTGCTACCCCCGCCCTGTCCTAGACTGTCCTTTCCTGCCCTGTCCTCCCATCCTGCTTGTCCTATCTTGTCTTGTCTGCGTGGGTCTGTCCTAACCCGTCCTAACCTGCCATGTCTTATCTGATCTCATCTTGTCCTTTTCTGTTTAGTCCTGTCCTCTTCTGTCTTGTCCCATCCTGTACAGGTCTGGCCTATCCCATCTTGTCTTGCACTGTTCTGTCCTAGACTGTGCCGTTCTGCGCTGTTCTGTCCAGTCCTGTCCTGTCCTATCTTGTCATGTCCCCTCCCGTCCTGTCCTGTCCTGTTTAATCCCATCCCATCCTGCACTGACCTGGACTGTTTGGTCCTGTCTGGTACTGTCCTGTCCCGTTCCCACTCAGGGTTCCCCATTTTCTCTCTTTATGTCACGTCACTGTGGGTGCAACATGTGTTTGAACATGAAACATGTAAATATGGTTCATGTTTGTATGTTTGTATTTGTCTGCAGCCACTGATGAGTCTTTGTGTACATGCTTAATTGTTTGTGTGAAACTGAACCCAGCCCAGCCAACACAGAAGATCAAAGGCTTATCGCTGTGTTAAAGATAGGACTGTCTCATTCTCCTCAGTCCGCCAGGCTTGGAAAAATTCGATTAATGACAGACGGAGTGGACGCAGAAATATCGCGTTTGTACCATGACTCATCTCAAATGACAACTGGGAAAGAAAGGCAGTGTTTTCTGAGGAACTTGCTAACTTTGCAGATGAGCGTTACGTCACAGAGGCGGCATGGAAACTGGGTCAGGGCCTTTGCACGATGCTCTGTTTTTTAGTGCTATTATGAAATACACTCAACAGAGGAAAATAGTGTCAGAGACTAACAGCAGTGGTGATATAACAGCTGAAATCAAAGCAGTAAGTAGTTCTTCAATGAGGTCACGGTTGTTTGGACACTGCATTTCTAATACCAGTTACATAGCGCTGCATTTGAGTCCTGTTCCCTCATGAGCAAGGTATTATAGCTCAGTGACACACTGGTGAGGGTCAGTCAATTTTCTCTGCCTCGTGCAAAATCTCTATCTCTTCCTCTCCTCTCTGTCTCTCTGTCTCTGTCTCTCTCTCTCTCTCTCACACACACACACACACACACACACACAACCAAACAAACAAACCCTCTCTCCATCTCTAAATCTCCCTCTGGGTAATCAGTCAGTGCGTATTTTTAAATCTGTCACTAATCTCTATTATTGGCACAACACACTGGACAAGGTTAGCTTTCATACTTTGGGTACTTCAACATTTTGCAACACACAAACACATACATATATTGTTCAAAAATCTGAAGCAGACATGTACTCTGACTTGTGCATATCCTCATACACAATCCTATGGGACCTTTTGAGTGGAAAATCATGGGGATGTTACGCCGTCCCCGGCATGACACACACAGATGACAAAACAGATGCCACAGACGACGTCTCTCTGGAGTTGGCAAGAGTTTGGGATGGCTGAAAAACTGAAGGATTTGGCTTTGTGAAGGGGGGGGAGCAGTGATCATCAAATGCTTTAATTACTAAAATAGGAAAATCTAAATTAATTGAATGAAATTGTGTGCTGCCAAGGTCATTTTTCTTGAAGCTATGTTAACCCTTGGTGCTTGATTATGAAAATGTAGGCTTTATCTTGACACAGATGTATTGGATCTGTTTAATTCCTGCCTGTGTGTTTTCTGTTTGTGTAGGAGAAGCTCCAGTCCTTTGCCTTCCTGGTGTTTGTGGTGGTCTGCACCTTGGGATCTATCTACCTTTACATCGTCCTCCCTGAAACCAAAAATAAAACATTCATGGACATCAGTCAGAGTTTTGCCAAGATCAACAAAGTCCCTGTCCCCCCCCCCGGCCATGAAATGGAGCTGGTCATTAAGCCTGACATGAACGGAAAGGTCCAAGATGTCGTTAAGATGGAGAGTTCCTTCTAGCTGAACAGCCTACACTAACTGTGGAGAAGCAGGGTTGAAATATATACTGAAAGTATTTGTTGTCTGTACATATTTATTTAATGACTGTGATTAATGAAAATGGAATGAAATCCATGTATTTTGTATATGTTTTGTATGACTGGAATATTTAGGAATATTGTATTATGCCTCAGTTCACCAGCTAGTCGCTAACATCAGGTGTTTGGTGTTGGGCAGGTTACATACAGTGGTTTATCAGTTTTCTCACAAAAACAAAGCGCCTTGCTGTGGCTGAAAATGACTGATGGAAGTGATGAAACTGAACCAAAGCAACAAAGTTGTGGGCCAGAAAATGAAGACATATGAGCTGTAATAAGCTAAAATGCTCAAAAGGACTGAGGGGAACTGCAAAGTTGGGTGATAATTCTCTGTGGTTTTGTAACTGCGAGCGACAACTTTCACATTACACAACAGTCATTTGATCCATTGTTAAAGCTAGGTTAGCCAATTTATTTTAAAAGCATTTTTTGTTATGTGTTGAAATTCTCTTTACATCCTGACAACAATCAATAAATCAAATGCTCTGACAAATAAAAGAAAGAAATCCGGTATCTGTGGCTGTCGTAGGACTGTAATAAGCCCGTCCAATCATTTCATTCAGTCCGAATGATAAAGCAAGAGGTCAAACCAGAGTCAACATCGGTATGGCTTTTTAACGATGGCGAGAAGTGAGGGAGTTGAAGGGCTGAAAAGTAACGCTGTGAGTACTAACAACAGCCATATTGGTTGTTTACGTTCATTATGATGATGTTCGGTGTTTTCAAACATGTGAATGAGACATGAGGTAGTTAGCTGATTCAGTCATATGTTGTGTGTGTGTGTGTGTGTGAGAGAGAGAGAGAAAGTGTGTGTGTGTGTGTGTGTGTGTGTGTCTATATTTTCTGACATAATCGCATCCACACACACACACACACACACACACACACACACACACACATGCACTCTCTCACAGACAAACACTTACACGCAGATTATTGGTGTGATCACCCTCCTCAATTTGGTTGACACATTCATTCAAATCCAGCCTCCCCCTCTCCTTGTCTTGGAGATATTGAGTGTAATCCTATCAACACGTTATTGCTTTGACTCTCTCTCTGCTCAACAAGTACATTAACACAGCTAGGTGAGCTAATGAGGGGACTTAATTGGTTAATTGGCCCATTTGGATTGGGACCTGGTGGATCATGTTTTGTTTTAATTTAGGCTGAGGTTACCACTGCTCAAATTCTAATATACAAACTGCCATATAATACACACACATATCTCATCTAACTGGCTGTGTATATATATATTTAAACACTGATAGTGTCGTCGAAACATTCCTCAGAAGGTTCAGTGAGGCAACGGAGTTGCCATGGCTCGCTGTCGGCTGCAATACAATTCTCACAAAACAAGGACATTCGAAATTTGAACTAGTCTCGAGTACTGACGCGCTTTAAGTTTGTGCTGCTGGTAGTAATGCCATGATAATATAGTGGCAACAAAGTAATCTGTTCATTCATTTTTCTCCATTCATTCAAAACTGCAATAGAAGGCTATCGCTGAATTGACAACACGCCGACGTCAGACGCGCGCCTGTCTACAAACCAATCAAGTACAGGTATAGAGAGACGCAACTAAGGTAGGTGATGACAACAGGACGTAGGTATGTCATGAATAGTTCTTTAGTGTGCTCACATAATTGCAGTGTGAAACCAAAACTAACCGGATAAAATGTGTACAATGTAACAAAAAACACGAACCTTGGTTCGGACTTTCAGGTGTGAAAGGGCCCTTAGCTATACTGTGGTTGGCATTGAACTTAATCCACAGTGTTGCAGAATCGTCCAATATGCATAGCGATAGTGTTGTGTCACCCTGCTCAATATGTATTTATTACCCACATCAGAATAATGGTATCACACCCTTTCTGGGGCATTACATTTATATATTTATTTAACGCTTTTTGTCCGACTTACAATACATGTGTTGGATGCTCCATGTGGATACAACCCAAAAATTGCAAGAATCATGCAAGTACATCAACTTCATCAAATATGTTGATAGACAAAGATTACATTTTTTGGGAGGGGGGCAAGGTGAAGTCTGAACACATAAGTTTTCAGTCTGCGACAGAAGATGTGTAGAGTTTCTGCTGTCCTGATGTAAGTGTGGAGCTTGTTCCACCATTCCACCAGGACAGCAAACAGTCGTGACTTTATTGAGCGATAGCTGGGCCCCCCTCGTAGTGAGGGAGTAGTGGATGGGCTGAGGTGTATGGTTTGACAATGTCCTGGATGTAGGATGGGCCTGAGCCATTCACAGCACGGTAACCAAGTACCAGTGTTTTGAATCTGATTTGAACAGTCACTGGTAGCCAGTGCAGAGTGCGGAGGAGCGGTGTAGTGTGGGAGAACTTGGGTAGGCTGAAGACCAGCCAGGGTGCTGCATTCTGGATGAGCTGCAGATTTCAGATTGTAGATGGAGGTACACCAGCCAGGAGCAAGTAGCAGTAGTCTAGGCACGAGATGACAAGAGCCTGGACCAGAACTTGCGCTGCCTCCTAGGTGAGGAACGGAGGTATCGTCCTGATGTTGTGGAGAATGAATCTGCTGGAGCGGGTTATCGCAGCGATTCTGGTCATCCAGTGTCACACCCAGGGCAGTCCAAGCCAGGGACACCACAGAGTTCTCAATGTTAATGGAAAGGTCATGGACAGGAGATGCCTTCCCTGGAAGGAAGACCAGCTCAGTTTTGTCGAGGTTGAGCTTCAGGTGGTGAGCAGACATCCACTGAGAAATATTAGTCAGACACACAGAGGTTTGCGCTGCCACCTAGATTTCAGACCGAGGAAAAGACAGGATTAGTTGAGTGTTATCTGCATAGCTGTGGTAGCAAAAGAGCTGTGGTAGTGAATAACAGAACCGAGTGACTTGGTGTAAAGAGAGAAGAGGAGGGGACCCAGAACAGAATCCTGAGGGACCCCAGTAGTGAGGTCAAAAGGTTCAGACACAGAGGGCAGTCTCAGTTGAGTGGCCTGCCTTGAAACCAGACTGGTGTGGGTCTAGAAGGTTGTTCTGGTGGAGATACGCAGAAAGTCTAGAAGGAGTGAAGTATGGAAGCAGGTAGAGAGAAAATGTCCATTTGGGGGAGATTAGCAAAACCTGACGCCCATCTGGGTGTGTGGGTGAAGGAGTAGGCTGAGGAGAGGGCTGCAGGGGTTCTCTGGTGTTGTCCAAGTCTCAATGTGAGCAAGGAAGTCCAGAGATCGCAAGGAGGTGTATCCAGAGATTAATTCAGTCTTGCAGGAGGCTGACTGGCAGTTCCACAGGTCCCCTGTGACGAAGTGTTGGTGTGTGTGGAGCGGGTGGGGCAGGTAAGATTAGAGAGGTTACAGTGATGTTGTGAGCAGGTGCATGGTCTATAGCATCCACGAAAAGAGTGGTGTACAAGAATGGAAAGTATACACATCAGATAAGGAAAAAGCAGGTATATATCCAAAGCGAGAAGATACTTAGCCCTGACAATTTAACCTGTCATCTCAAGACTCCAAAAGACTCCTTCGTCTTTGTATACCCAAGTCTTTGTAAGATGAGGCTGCCACTGCCAGATTCTTAATTTGACCAACCAGTCTCAGCAAGGGGCACAAGACCACATCACAGGAAAAGTTTAAAAATCACAGCCATTGGCTCATAGCAAACGTGAAATCCCTCTACCCCGCACACACAAAACCAGTCCCAATCAGTGCCAATGAGTTTGAGGGTGAGTTAGTGTGAAGGTGATGATACAGGTCTACCCTGTTACATACGTATATACTGTATATCAAGAATAGACTAACTGATAGTTACCTGACACAGCATAATTATATTAATACTAATGCTATACTAATACTAATACCAATGGTTAAAATTCAATAAAACAGAAAAAGCCGGAGTAGGAGACTACATTATAGTCAATTGATACTACAAGAACAGCCTGCAATCAGATTAATATCTCAAGTCTAAAGTCTAACACCAATTTGAAAAGTAAATATACTCTGCCTCATTCTGGCAGTCTTAAAATAAGTTACCCCCAGAAGTCAGAATGCACACAGTTTAGCTAGATGGAACCTTTAGCCTAATACTGTATGAAAAGCCATGTAAGATCTGGAAATTTCTTGGCCTATGCAGGAGGCACATATTAGATCATCACAATGTTTAGGGTTTAAATCTGATTCTTGAACTTTGTCAGTCCTATTTCTTGTCTTTCCCTGCTGTCCAATGAAAAGCAGACTTTTAATTTGGTGGCACAATTCTAACCTTCACATGACAGTCCCAGCAGAGGAAAATCATCGGAAATATTTTCAACAGCAATGAAAACATCAGGTTCTGTCTGATTGGATGTTGTCTATATGGCAGCCTGTGAGCCTCTGCTTGATGGAAAAGACAAATTATTCTGTGTAAACGTTATTTGATGTGTTTGAAGCTGTTAACAAGCAGAAGACAGTTATGATTGGCTGAACTTTGGGGTCAAAGGTGAACAAACTTCACTTAACTCTGACCTTTGTCAACCCCAGGACCAAAACCCTGACCCTTGTTTGTCAAAACCAGCTTGAACCCCAACCAAACCCTGTGTTAATGTTCCCAAGAGCCTCAACAAATGTACACTTTCAGACCCCCAAATGGACCATCCATCAGCATCACAACAGGGCTGCTTTTTCTTCCACTTTCTTCTTTGGGGAAGCAGGATGGTTCAACATAAATCGATTAGTCCCAGTTGATAAAATGACAAATCAAATTCATAGGGCTTATTGTGCAGTTAAATGATATGAATGAAAGAAATAAAAGTAATGTTATGAAGGCTGATGGTATGCTAATTGTAGCTATAAATCATATTTGTGTAAGAAGTGAAAAGACAGACGGAGACAGCACGAGAAACTTGGTGGGGGGCGGGGGGCACTATGCCAGAGAAAATATTGAATCCATATCTCCAAATTCTTTGGCATGACTCTATGAGGATGAATGTGTGGAAAAATGAATGTAAAGATATTTTTCAAGTAAAACGTGCATAATAACACATCTGTCATGAAAACAGATGGTGGAGGGTTGTTTTAAAGTCTTTATATTCAGTCATCACACACAATCTGCTGTACAGGACCCTGAAACAGAATCTGCATGACACTGCT
The DNA here is from genome assembly GCA_003416845.1 of Oplegnathus fasciatus. NCBI lineage: Eukaryota > Metazoa > Chordata > Actinopteri > Centrarchiformes > Oplegnathidae > Oplegnathus > Oplegnathus fasciatus. The sequence goes on from NTHP01000033.1 coordinate 2,555,028, forward strand.
ATAGTATGAAGATAGATAGATAAATTCATAAAGATTCATTAAGAATTATATAATGCCAGAAGCTTGTTGGTAAGATTGAAACACTGTCCAACTGAGTTTGTGAATTAAAGAATTATTAGCCAAACCTGTACTGTACCAACATTTTTAATAAAAATCACAAAGTCAGTTATGATAACATTGTACCATGGACATACTTAGAGAGCTGTACTTTTAAGGCCCGTTGCATGCTTCTTGCGCTGGGCTCTGCAAACATGTGCATGCACCTGCAAAACTCTGCAACTGTGTAATTGTGGCCTGCATGTGGACTCTGCGCGTGCCTCTCGTAATTTTAAACATTGAGATCTGCGGTCTGTTGTCACTGACTGCACGAGGCTCCTTGTTGATGTTTGGCTTATTGGTCTGTGGTATGCCCGACCCGATCACTTCTTCTTCTGCCTTCTTTCCAAAACACACCGAAAATCAGATAAACAATGGCGAAACACAGCCACTGTAAAAGTTTTAACACACAAACATCACATGCGACTTTGCCAGCTGTCTTCCTGTACAGCAGCCTTCCTGCATGCTCGCTGATGATTTGTCACTGCAGTGCAATGACAACTCGCACAGGCAAGAGCACGGCTTGTATGTACACATTAATTGTTGCGGACAGTACGCAGACCTGCAGAGGAGATCACACATGGGTCGCCACACAGACCGCGCTGAGAACTTGAGTAGCCATTTTGTCCTAGTGGCCAAGTGTGGTACTCCTCCTAAAAGAGATGTAAAACTATTGACTGATCACCTGAAACTGCAAATAAGGTAACTTTTTACTCTTTGTATGATGAATATCTGAACCACAGAGGTTTGATATTTGTAAAACATTCCCAGAGCTACAACCAGGGCTGCAGCCAGGACTTTAGAAATACTGAGGTGATGAGTTCATGTCCGCCCAATGCAACAACCTCTCTCAGAAAAATTTCAACCAAATACAAAAATAAAGCCTCTAAAATGTCTAAATTACTTGCATTTGTTATATTTAATCTACTTGTCATTCCTCACTTGCTCATTAGTAACTATTCAGTACTTTGTGCACTTTATGGTGTTAAGTGTTATCAAAAATTGTTTGGAAATATCTGCCATGCAAAATGAAGACCAAATAGGCACTTAGTATGAGCCTGCATTTTGTAGTTAGTGACAGAAATGAAATCCGATTAAAAGTACTAGTTTTATTCTTAAATGCTGTGTAGTAAAAGTAAATAGTAGTTAGCAGGATACATATTTGAGTAAAACACAAATTCCTGAAAAAGTACCTACCATTTATTTGTTTGTTTGTTTGGCTGTAGTGCTTCAGTGTAATATGGGTAACTATAGAGATAGAGCAGGTCTAATGTTTTGAATAGCATGTTTTTTTCAGAGTGGTTTTCATTACAAACTGTAAATGTTCTGTTGCATGTGTTGCAGGCATTGTGCATGTGTCTGTATATGTTGTTAACAAACACATATTTGGCTTGTTAGCTAAGTATAGATTAAAAAACTTGCATATTCTCCACCCACAGTTTACATGTAATTCACTTGCTCACATTACTGGAGGCCTACTAAATGTCAATTTCAAGACACACAGAAATGCGTGGATGCTTACCATGCACCTCTGCTACCACACAAACAACTGCGCGCACACACACACACACACACGCACGCACACAAACACACACACACACACAGAGTGGTGGGTGGGAAAGGAAATCCCCTCTGTGTATTCTTTAGCTCCAGCTATGAGTGTGTGTCTGACATTCAGCTAACCCGCTCAGCAGCGTCTGGTTGGAGCTCGGGGTTTTCCTCTCTCAGCATTACCAGACTTACCTTTTAATGAGACGTAGTTTTGTGAAGAGAGCATACTTAAAATTACCATCAATACCAACATCTGAGGTCTAATTCCCAAATTAAGACAAGCAGTTCTTTTACTTGCCTAAACGTTACCATTAATTGACCATTCCATTTGATACACAGGTCCAAATGGCATGTACACTCTAATTAAATAGAAGCTTTCAAACTCTAAAATAAGAAGCCAAAATAAAATTAAAATTATTTAAAAGAAATTTAATATAAAATCAAAGGAGGTATGAATCACAAACAGAGAGCTAGACAAATAAAACTGGAGAAGAATCAAATAAATAAAAAATAAATAAAGCTGCTTTTGGAGGCTGTTTCGGCAACTAGCAGCAGAAGAGCTACATGCTGCCTTGCCAAAGGGTTTTGTTTTTACAAGACTGCTTCCAGGTGACCTTCCTGGTTCAAAGATGAAAAGAATTTCTGACATGTTGTGTGATGAAAACCCATATAGCACTTTATAAAGGAGTCACATCATTTAAAAATCAGTGTTACCAGTATTGTTATGTTTTTATTTTATGATGATATTTAACTGTGTGTGTGTGTGTGTGTGTGTGT
>NTHP01000033.1:2564140-2574943 GCA_003416845.1 Oplegnathus fasciatus
CACACACACACACATATATGCAAAGACAAATGCTCCCACTGCATCACACCCACTCTGAGTATCTGACATCTAACTGTGATGAATGTGTGACCTCTGACCTCCACTCCTCTTGATGCCCAAATCTGAAAACAAGTTCACCTTTAATTACCAGTGCTGAGCACACATGCAAATCACACACACATACACACACAACTACATGTACTCATGCACACACACAGACACACAAACATACACAATCCCACACAAAAAAGTAAAAAAAAGTTCACTTTTAATAACCACTGCTGCGGATGAATGTAATATAGATCTACTAACCCCCTGCCTAGCACACACACACACAAACACACACACACACTGTTCATGAGTGATTACATTATGTCTGCTCACTAATGATGCTGGTGAGTCTTGTGTTTCCTCCTGGATAAAATTGATAGGAAACAGTACCTGCCCCAACACTTTAATGCTGTTAAAGCAGCATAGGAGAAGCTCATCCACTCCCTGCTTTCATTTCGCTGGGGATGAGTTGCGGGGGGAGGGTGGTGGGGGAGGTGTAGACATCATAATCGGGCATTATTATCAGATGCCAATGTGTGTAGTTTAGATAACGGAGGAGGAGCGGGTGGGTTGGGGGGTCTTAATGTTGTGACAACAGAGTAGGAGTGAATTAGACAGGGCCCTAACCTCCAGGCTGATAATAGCGCTCATAATTGAATGCCATTCAGTTGTACAGACACTAGTTAAACAACCAGCCCAGTCAGAGAAGAGAAGAGAAGATTAATACAAATATATAAACATACTGTATATACTATGGAAAAGCATTATTTAAACCCACAGAACTTTACTTTACTTTTACTGTTTGTTTCTCCTGTGTCCGACAGTCACATTGGGTTTTTTTAAGCATGACCATGATCGTTTCCTAACATTAACCACATGTTTATTATCGTAACCATGATGACAAAGGTCCCCTAACCTTAACAAAGTAGTCATTTTAACACGAACCACAATATTTCCTTAACCAAGTACTTACTTTAATCCAAACTTTGACACGAATTTACAGGACTGTCGTGACTCCAGATGGCCAGATGACTCAAATTCAGCCAGAGCAAACCCCAGCGCCGTTTCGCGGAACTGACTTTGCCGAAAAATCCGACCCGCTGGCAGGCATTAAGAATAACTATTAGAAACTAATAGAAATAGCCAATCTTCTCGCTGTTGGTCTCGCTTGTTTATGTAGGTCATATAGAGGCATCCGTATTAAATTGAGACTGTTTCATAACCAGTTAAAAAAACTCCATGGAGTGCTTTTAATGTGATACACACTTGTGTGCTTACATTATACTGAGGGTTAAACTGAACATTTTGGGAAATAAATAGATGCTGTTATTTGTTCGCTGTTACTTCTGATAGATCTAGGCTTGTTGTTTCCTGCCTATAGTCATTGTGCTAACATAAGTTGAATATATCAGATCTGGTTTAATCAGTGTGGTTTACCTCTGGCCACTGAGAGCCAGTATCTTCTTCCTGTCTATCAGATGTCTGGAGCTCACTTCAGTCCGGTGAGGGAGGATTTTACTCAACATTCTGTAAAATTTGTTATGGCACCTGACATACTGTATGGGGCTACCCTAATCCAACTTGACCTCAAATACTGTCATTTTCCATTCTATACTAACAAGATAAAAATTAGCTCAAAGTAACAAGTTGCATAGGCTTTGATCTAAAAAATATCTAGCATGTGGTTCAAATATCTTTTATTACCAAATTCAACTTATGATGCCGGGGAATGTTCAGTAAAACTCTACTCTGTGGTGGGGTTTTTACATGTGGTATTTTTGTGTAAATGTGTGCTGCCTAAGGTGCAGCTGTGGCCTTCCAACACACAATTGGAAGCCCATAGCTACCAAGCGTCTCAGTAAACATATTCAGTATTGACTTCTGTAAAGCCAAAAATGCTGCTATTGTTCTTGAATTAACTGAGGCATCTTGAAACCTCCACACATTAGTATCACATTATTGGCTGCTTCTGTGGCAATTAAGCAACTTCAACTTTTTTGTCTTATGTAAATCTTATCCTGCACACCAAATCAAGAAAAACAAATCACGCTGCACCTGCGTCTTGTCATTAAGAAACCACGATTATACCATTTATTGGATTTCAGTGCCACTGGAGGACAGCTCGAAAACCACAACACTGGCATTAAGCAGAACTCGATCCAGCTGTCTTCACGCTCTTTAGCAGGTTTTAATTGGTGGGGAACAGGAGAGAGGAGCGCAGCAAAAACATCATTACAGGCTTAAACTACCACAACAGGGTATTGCTGAGATTTAATTACACCGGGCTATTGTTTAATTTGCCTCTCAATGCTTCAATTAAGCAAAAAAGGGAATGTGAGGGTTCAGGTTTCAGGCTCATCTGGGCAGGAGGGGAGAGAGTTTCCCTAGTGAAGTTCATATAACATCACACAGCGGAGATCAAATGGATTTGTCATCATTTGACTAATGACAGGAAAGAGGAATAAACCCTATTAGAAAATCATCAAGAATCCCTCTGTCTCTGCTGATAGTCTTTGTGTGTGTTGCGTATCTGCTGTAGAGAGGCCTCGGAGCCGATGCTGATGTATTTACTGTTATATTGAATGGTGCAGATGATGTGATCTGAGGTTGATGGGCGCCAGAAATAGCAAAATCTCTCACTCTCTTCAGAATAAAGGAATGTACAAAAACTCCTAGAACCATTTCCCTTATTAGTTTTGTAGTTATTCAATCTCAATCCCTTTTTCTCACAAATAATATTCTGTAATCTGCATCCAAAGAAACATTTAGGCTGTAATTTCACTGAGGGAGTAATAGAGAAACTTTTAACTCAGTGATGTGGAAGTAAAATCTCTGGGAGAAGATGGAAAGTGGAGGACTCTCTGTCCCTTCAGCTCCAGCACCCCGGGCTACATTGACAAGTTGTTTTCTCACAGTGAAGTTAAAACCAAATTGTTTTGATGCAATATATATATATATACAGTATGTATATATATTATATATATACTATATATTACATATATATATATTTACACGTATATTAATATTAAATGTAAGAATAGCCATTTTGTATGCTTGGGTTTGTGTTTACTTACTTGTAAAGCCCCACCGGTGTTTCTACCTGCTGTGACAGTCTGTTAATAAAGAAACCCTGCACATAGGAGCCACTCAGTTTTTTGAGTTTGGAATAGTGAATGGGCATATAAGCATTTGTTTACAACAGTGTATTGGTATAGCAACGTTAAAACAAGAAATGCAGCTCAGCTTGAAATATCCATGTGTGTTTGTAGCTTTTAACTACAGTAAATCTTAGTTTGATTGTGTGACAGTTTTTCCTGTAGATTCTGAACATTTCACTCAGGAGATTCATTGAGATCTGGGAATGTGGCAGAGGCAACTAAAATCACAATAGGTCAGTTAATCCTTTTTACAGCCCAAACTCATGTCAAAGTGATTTTGAAATGTATTGCTTTGTTGTTATTATTGTTAATATTGTTATTATTATTGAAATAAAGGGAAGAAATGGTGTCTGGGGATATGTCAGAAATCTTCCTTTAGCCTCCAAGCCTCTGAGTGGGCGTGTCGGTGCACTTTTTCCTGGTGGATGTGTGGTGGCTTGGTCAACAAGCTAAGATGCTAAGATGTGTCTTTGTTTGTAGATAAGAAAGAAACATTAGCTAGAATGCTAATGTGGATTGTTGTTCGAAGTCTGTGGCTCGTGTGTTTGTGTAGCAGGCGGCTAGCTGTCTGACTGTTAGTCAGTGTGACCATCTGCCTACAGACAGTGATGTTACTACTTGATTGAGATACACTTTAAAATGACATGATTTGATTGGCTAAATGCAAAATGCTTTCCATCTATGTGGATGGAGAACCAATTGCAGTCCAGCTGGTTAATGCACGGACAGGGGGCACCATCATGACACCAAAAAATATAAAGTACTGTATACATTTCTCCGCTGAGTACATATTGTTTTTCCCAAAATAGAGCGCAGGACGTGATTTACAAAGCAGATCTTTATGCTTTAGCAGCAACAACATACAATTTACATTATCTAAACCAATTTTAGGAAGCAAGACTACTTCTCAACATTTTGTTGCACTGTCTTGCAGTGACTGCATCTTTGACATATTGTAGTTGTATGTGCATGCAGCATTTTAATGAAATGGACCAAATAAGGGTTAAATTGGCTTTGAAGAGATAAGACTAACCATGATGTCCTTGCAACTTATGATGTCAAGATAAAATCTGTCGTAGACTTTCTGTCCCTGTGTCTGTCTGAATGTGTCTTATGAAGCTCTTCTTATCTACCAGCAGTCCTGTGACATCTTTGTGGATGTAGCTATAGTCACAAGTGGCTGTGATTCCATTGGATTAAAATTCATTTATCTGTCTCCCTGACACATCCAGCCAGAGTGACAATACATTTTCTCCTCATGATGATTTGGAAGCTGCTGAGAAAATGAATAACATTTTTCAAAGGATACTGTTGCCTCATCCAATCACTCCACACTTGGAATTGGGTATACAATGGATTTTATGTGTTCATTGTATGACTTTCATAATTTTCATTTTAAATTCCTCAATAACAGCCAATCTAATGACTTACAGAGACACAATGCTGTCCTGTTCTTCTGCGCGTGAGCCTGGCAGCTGATCTCTGCTCTCTCCAGCGTGAAACATCCCAGACTATCCATGTAAAGCAGGATGGATGAACGAATGTCCTGTGGTCTCAAAACAGGCCAGATCAATACCTGCTACCCATAACTTATTGCTACAAAACCCTGGTCATGCATTTCAGAAATGATGGGTTCTTTGTGCTTATAAACCTGCGTCAACTAAGGAATGTTTTCTTTTTGATCTTTTTTTGAATAACAAGCATGAGAGTTTTTTTTTAAATCAACTATTTGTGGGGGGAAAGTAAAATCTTTATGATTTCTTTGTTCTTTCCTGAAATATTCACAGTCAGGGCTGAGGTGTGTCTCTTTGTCATACTGCTGTGGGCATATGTCCTGCTGGATCAATACACTCCGGTCATAACTTATCAGCAATCAATATCTCAGGGCTTTGCAACAGGACTTTTGGTAACCTTTATTTACCCTGGGTAGGATCATTCTTTTTCAGCAGTGCTCTGATCTTTATTCAGTCATACACATTCACATCTGGGGGCTGCACAGTCACTATCTTAAACCACAGAAAAGCTTCTTTATTTAATGGACAAAACAAAATCAAATCAAGTTTTGGATGGGAATCTATACTTAAGTAACTCCAGTTCTGTTCCTAACACACAGACATGAGACTGATATCGACACTGTGATGCCCTTCCCGTTGTCTTGGGAGTTGTCCTGGCCAACCTCAGCAGGCAACTGGCAGACATTGGGGGGTCATCAGCTGATTAAGCTCACCTGGGCCTCTGTTATGACCAATGTAGTGTTCTGTGCACCTGGCTTTTGTTCTTTGTTTCAGGAGGCTCCCAATCAATTAACTCCTGCCCCTGATTGGATAGGTCCAATCGGTGGCTCCTGATCCACCTACGAAAGGCCCTTCCTCCACCTCCCTCAGTCTCAGCCAGCAGACTCTGCCTCTCAATCTCAGTCTCTCCACACCACTGTGTTTGTTCTTTGTTTTTTTTTTAGTTACTTATTTAACTCAAGATTTGTTTGTTCTGTCATGTTGCTTCCCTTGAGCCAGGCTCTTATTTCTCAAAATGTTTAACCCTTTCTTTAAAGAAACAGTGTAAATATATACGCTAACTCTGGCTCATTTACAGTTTCTCCTTTTTCTGTTGATCAGTGAGCATTGCCCTAGACAAATGAACCAATAAAATAAAAATACACATTTTGGACAGTGTCAGAAGAGAACATTCATGTAAGACAGCTATGGAGATGTTTGAAGGTGCACATTTGATGAAGCTGGGTTAGCAGTTCCCCCCTGCTTCCAGTCTTTATGCTAAGCTAGGCTAACACAGCATGGATCTACCTTAGTACCTGACTCACAGAGATAAAAGTGATATCAATTTCTCCTATGACTCTAATAAGGAAGGCAAACAAGCATATTTTCCAAAATGTCTGCCTGTTCCTTTAGTATTTGTAACATACTATGTCTTGTTTTTTTCCATTTGAACATACTGTAGAAACCCCATGCATGCTCAGCACACTCTTTGTTGCCAGTAATGTATATGATTTTTCATGTGTCTTCAACCTCCGTACTTCCTCTCTTCTCTTCAGCTTCCTCCCTCAGTTGAGTAAAAAACTACAAACATGGCCATTATGGCTGATGTGTTGTCGCTCCTGTCTTGTCTCGTCCAGAGAACAAAGACACCAAGATGGATGACCTCTGTGTGTCTGTGATGAGACAGAAGCTACAAGACTGTCCTCATCACTGACCAGCAAAGATTCTAATTTTCAAGAAAGCTACAAAATAAAAAGATGAGGCCAGTTTCAAAAGGTTGTTTTTGGAGCTGAAATCTGACATGGTTTGCACAGGGTTTGACCAACCTCAAGACTGTATTCTACTGCAGTGGAAAAGCCATTGAATAACAATTAAGACCATTAAAGACTGACACAAATAGTTTCACCACTTACGAGAAGCAAGAACGTACTTAACTGATAGACACAATTATGCAGTAGGAGAAAACTATGACACTGCAAATACGCACATGCAGTAAATAGCTGGTTTGAAAAACTGAACATTGTTCAGGTGACATCATATAAATTCTTATATACAACTCATAGGTTCATTGACATTGTAATGATGCCTGGTTCATTTCGAAACCAGACGGGTGTACTACAAAGTGAGATTAATGGGTTAGCGAGGTATGTTGAGCCTAAAGTCTGAGTTTTCACAAAGGAGCCTGATGAAGAAAACCTGGTTAACAAAGAAAATTGATAACCGCCGTTGTGATACCCGTTATCTCTGATTGGGGTTTTAGGTTTTGTCGAGCCAGGTAACGCAAAGAAAGCCTGGCTATGTTGAACTTGCTTCGTAGTACACCCCTCTGCTCTACCCCAGAGCTACATGAAAATTGACTTGTTGTTAAATAAGGATGCCTTCAACTCAAATTAAGTAAATCCTTGATTTTTTAGGATTTTGTTCAATAACTAATCTTGCACATTTTGGTGCAAGTACCATTCTCAAAGAACGTATTATTGTATGGTATAAAAATAAGACATAAAAAACAGACACAATGTTCAATGCGATGAAGTCTTTATATGTTAATTTTGATATTGTCAAATCAATTCAAGTTGATTTTACTAGATACTATTAGAAAGAAAAAGCCTTTAACATGCAAGGCTTTTTATTTTACTTAGAGAACTCAGAGTGCCATGGATTTTTCCTTTTTTACCAGTGCCGTGACCCTTGACTCCAATGAGTACCTTTGTTAGTTGAGTGGGACTTTAAAAAAAACAAAAAAAACTTTAAAGTAAAATAAAATAAAATAAAAAAACAAGAAAGGGAGATGTGATGAAAAAGGCATGTAGAGAGTAGACAGAAGTAGCAGTAGTAGAATTACAATATGGAGAAACAAAATGACGATATTAAGTAAAAATAGAAATTAACTAAAAGAAAAAGCTCTCCTAAAGGAAAAACACACTAAGTTCTACATTTATTCTACAATGTACACAATGTTTAGAAAATAGTCAGTTGTACTGTACAGTATAGAGATTTGTAGTAAATGGGGTAGACATGCACAAACACTGGAATGATGCTGGTATGGTTCAAACCTCCAATACAGGCAGCCATGTGATCACTAACTGCTTGATGAAAAGTGCTTGAAAGCTCAGCATAACGCTTCTCGTCCACCTCCCTACTTCCTCTGCTTTCCTCTCTGCCGCCCGCTGACTGAGTTCCTGCTACAGCAGAAAACTACAGACAAGGCCATTATGGCTGATGTGTTGTCATCCCTGTCTTGTCCCGTCCAGACAAACAAAGACAGAGGATCCTGTTGAACGGCTCTGTGATGATGAGACACTGGCAGTCTCCTGTCTGCCTCAGCAGGGCCTCAGGATGCAGCAGAGAGCAGGAGCTACATACCCTCCCATTCAGAGTGGCAGCCTGTGATGGAAAGCCTGTTAATGTTCAACCACAGACAGGAACTGATGCAGTGCTTCTGCCAGGGAATGATACACCTCCTCATTACATCTCTTCATCTGTATTTATTCATCATCTTTGTGATCGTCGGCTCAAACAGGGTAGAAGATTTGTAGTATAAATATCCACAGGATTATTTTTATCAATGTTTAATATGTATAATAAAACACACACTATTCTGATTTGACATTGTTGAAAATATAGCATATATTACATAACCTATGACTTCAATACACACACACACATTTTATCAACAGCTAACCCTGCAATTACTACATGTAAATACTAACATAAACATATGGAAATATATTATACATGCACATACAGACAGACTTACTATGACATCTAATATGCATAAACATATATACTATATACACACTAAACTGATACAAGTGCAATTTCAGCAGAACACTGTACCCCCGCTGACATCCCAGTACTCATGTATGGGAGTGCTGGTAGAACTGAGAGACCCATCCGTCTCCCAGCTGACAGCCAGTACTACTCCACCATGCCTCCTCCCAGCTTGCATCTCTACATGTCCTGTTACCCCCTGCTGCCCTCTCTGCCCTCTCTGAAAGGCGATCTGTCCATCCATCCTGCTGACCTACACTTTGGTCCAGAGCAGGATATCTCAACATTTTCAAGGATTCATGGTTCCCAGATGATGAATATTAATGTTTTGGTGACCCCAGGACCTTGTTTCTAGTTTCATCATCATCATCATCATCATTGTGCTTCCAGAGCACATTCATGAAAGAGGGTGGAAGAGACTGGAAGCTTGAAAGCATTTGAGTTCAATGCAACCACTGACTTTTTTAGACCTCCAGCGTGGCTCTGGAGATGTTGGTCAACCTGTAAGTCCACCACTTTGCTCCAGACTAAAATATCTCAACAATTATCAGACGGATTGCCACGAAATTTGGTTCAGACATTTATGAATGTCAGGGGATGAATCTTAATGGTTTTGTTGATCCCCTGACTTTTCATCTAGCACCACCATGAGGTTGACATTTTTGTTTTTGAGTGAAATATCTTGACAAATATGGGATGAATTGCCAAGTAATTTGGTACAGATATCCATGCTTCCCAGAGGATGAATCCTAATGACTCTGGTGAGCTTCCAACTTTTCCTGTAGCGGTAGGCAAGTAAGGAGGTCAGCCTTGTTTCATTGCCAAATATGGAACTATTCCACGCAGCTGATTGCAGTTTACTAATATTGGCCTATCTGACTCTTGTGTTAGTAATTCTGGTGATGGAGCCTTGTTTTAATTACAGATTGTGCCTGAAGGTATTAAATGACTTTAATGCATGGAAGTTGAGTACTAACAACTCAGGCCTAACAACACCTCTGTTCAGGCACATTGCAGTGTGTGTGTGTGTGTGTGTGTGTGTGTGTGTGCAGGTTCAGCAAGGAAAACAAAATAATGTAGAAAATAAAATTTTTGTCATTTATTTTGAAAAATGTGTGTATGTGTGTGTCCTTACAGTTACCAGTGTAATGTGTTAGCCCCCTGCTGTAGCATTTATTTTATTATTATATTATATATTTATTATTTATTTTCATTCATGTTTATGGATGTGTAAGACTGACTAAAATCCTGTGCCACCGTTTTTGTCAGGAGCTGTCCGATGGTACTCTTCGTCTCTAAATGCAGGAAGATGCTGTCAGTGTGTCGTCACACAGAAACAGCATCGTATCGTCCATCTCAGGTTGCCTTTGTCTCTTTGACAGGACAAGACAGGAATGACGACACAGCAGCAATAATGTCCATGCCTGTAGTTTTCTGTTGCAGCAGGGAAGTGGCAGTCAGTGGCTGGCAGAGGGGAACACAGAGGAGGTACGGAGCTGGAGGTAAACGAATGTAAAGCTGTGATGTCAAGAGGGTTTTTATCAAATAGCATCCTGTCTGTAATAATGTCTATAATAATGTAATAGATGAGCTCTGACCCATGATTACCTTTAACTTACACAAATAGCTCCATGTCGTTTCACATTCACATTGGGAGCCAATCAGTTGGGAATTCACTGCCATGCCCATGTCTACAGCAATGCACATAACACATAACTACAAGTCTTGTGTTTTCATTAGTGTTTCAGATTTGTTTCTAAAAGTTAGCCAGACACACTGAAACATGAACACAACAGATAGGAGTAAAAAAGAAATATTATTTTTAATTGCATTAAAAATATTTAATTTAAAGATTGTAAAGATTATTGTCAACAAGTCCCATGTGCAGACCCAAGCCAGCAATGAATGTATCCTTCTAACAAGTATTGTGTGTCCAAAGTCTGATATATCTTGTTCTTCTGTTTCACAGAACTCCATTGTTGGCCAAAAACTATTAAGAACACCTGTAAACCATCCTGTTGCCAGAAATACTCACTGGAGCACCAAATGTGGATTAATCTGCCGCTGAAAATAGTTCCCAAAAAATGCACTATCCTGTTTGTGTAACATTTGTCAAAAACTAGTGTCCAGATGTTTTAGAAAATTACTGAGACTTTAAAAAAAAATTAAAGATTGCGATCCATTTTTAAAGATGTAAAGATGATTTTTCTAAGACTGCTCCATGCAGTGGTGAGAAAATACTGAATCTTGGTGGAAAAATACTACGTCCAAAAGTGTTAGAAATGTTTAGTTTTTTGCTGTAGAACACCCCTAATATTGCTATAAAAAAA
>NTHP01000033.1:2575068-2610608 GCA_003416845.1 Oplegnathus fasciatus
AAAAACAAAAAAAAAAACAAGAAAAAATACAGAGGACGAGACTTCAGTGTCGTCAGTGGCCCTGAGAGGAACAAATGGGCTTGGAGCTGTGGCTGAGTGCCACAGACAGAACAGAGAAGTTGAAAATTATTGTTGGTTTTGACACTTCCATGGGATTTATTGGCAATAAAACAAATATAGAATGTAACCTCATCTGGCACAAATGTTAGCTGATGCTAGCTTCAGGCTGATAATACCAGCATTTCTTATCTCTTCCTCCTCAAAAAAAAAATGCTAATGAATCCTTAATATGATGCATTTAACAAATGAATACATTTAACAAGGAAGTGCCCTTTGTGGAGTCTGGAATCCCTCCTGGGTGTGTGGGGAAGGCATGTGGGAGTGTTGTGTGGGCTTTCCCCATACAGATAGACTCTAAAGGCCAGCCTACACACTCAGGATCCCGCCTCTATCCCAGCCATGACATCCAGCTTGAGTCTGTCAGCAAAACAGCCAGCAAGGCAGAATCCATAGAGGAAGAGGACAACAGGAAAACCGGAGGAGAACAAAGGCTGTGTGAGAGTGAGAGTGTGAAGAAATGAAGAAAAGTGTGTGATAGAGAAAATGTGAGGTGGCCAGGGATGCAGAAAGCGTGTGTCGGTGTGACCATCCTGGTGTACAGAATAGGCCCACTCCTACACTCACATTCCTCTGTATTATATGGAAGTCAACATGAATGACAGTATTAGTAACAGGGAAGACAGCAGGAACAGCACAAGTACCTGCAGCAGGAAGAGATGTGTAGGAGGTGATGCTCTTTTCCCGAGTTTGAATGCAATGGGGGACCTCGGAAACAGCAACTCGTGGCTTTCTATTTGGCAGGTCTGGACCTCCTCAGGTTGAAGTGATCTGGGACCCCACTGGGCAGCATGGGGTTTTTCAAAAAATATAACTGATACTTATTTAGTAGTTTGCAGTTGTAAGCAGATGAAAGTGTTTATTAATGTATGTGTCAATAACTATAACTTCTCCTGTGGACACCCAGAAATGGAGGCGGCTGTAAACAGATAATGAATGATAGAGCAAAGCACAGTAATATTATAAAATGTTATAATTGTTGACAAATACTGTACATTAATAAACACTTAGAAATGTCCTTATATCTGCGTACAATACGTGTGTTATAAACCCAGATTAAACAAGTGTAAATTAAACCTGGTAAAATTAGCTTCATCTCGACCAACTACAACATTAAAGTACTGCCTATATTAATCTATCAATAAGAATGATCCACAGATAAAATGAAATAACACTGACGGGTCATCCTGCGTGATGAGTACTTTTACTTTTGATACTTGAAATGCATTTTGTTGCCATTGCCTCTGCAGTTTTACTTAAGTAAGATTTTGAATGCAGGATTGTCACTCAAAATGGAGTACTTTTATACTGTGTTATACTTTTACTTGAGTAAATGAACTGAATACTTCTTCCACCGCTGCATTTATAGCCAAAGTAAGCTTGCAGCACCTGTCCCTATAGACCTTTATGGAAAGTCCCATAGCTCAACAAAAAAGCAAAAACATCATAAAATGCAAAGAATAATACAATAAACATGGTCAGATTATCCTATTAGGGGTATCCTATTGCAGTTGGCCCCCCATCTCCCACCTCCTGTGCATTTTGTATGTTCCTTGTCGCCCACAAGCTCCCATCAAGAACAGTCTACACTGCAGTTCATGGGAGTTTGCTCCGTTTCCCTACGTTTTCAGTGTCAGTTTGTTTGTGATAATTTAATCAAACAGAAGTTTATTTAGGAATATGCACCATGTGTGAACAAAATCAACAAAAAATAATCAAGGTGTTAAAACTAGGTTTTTTATTCTGTAAGACAGGGCCACAAGCTAAGGTAACAATACAGGACCCATATAAACTGATTGTATTTCAGTGTGTCAGTTCTCTAACATTTTTATAATTAATTACGTTAACAAAAAACAAATGACACTCAGTGAATCCGAGGTTTGGGGCCCCTGGGGACAGACAGTTGCACACTTTGCCCAGTTGGTAATTCAGCCTTAACAATAAAATATCAGAAAATGTCTGATCCCTCTTTAAAAACTGTTTCAGCTTGTACCGATCTCATTTCTGATCCATTTTGAGTGTCGTGTGTAAAGTACCCAAGAGGTACCACCATGTCACTGGGCACCTGAGGAGCCTGGTTATTAAGGCTTTTTTGGATACATTCAGAATAAGTTAATTCACTAAAATTATCAAAACTTGAGAAAATGGCCTCCTATCCAAACTTTTAATTTCANNAGTTGCTTGTGCCCAGTAACTTAAATGTGGAACTTAAAACTTGACTTAGAGAAATAGTACACTAGAAAGAACACACACACACACACACACACACACACACACTGATATAGTTGCAGAGTCCTCAGTCTGTCATCTTTCTGTTCATGTAAGAGAGTACAGCATGTGGAGTGCACACGCAGCAGGATTCTCAGTGCCAGAGTTTGTCAAGTGGCGCCCCCTGATGGTCAGACCTTACTGCTCGATGACAGTACTGTACAGCACACCAAGCAAATACTAAGGACTTTACTGACAAACATAGAAGTCTATACATATTTACTATTTAAACATGACAGAAGAATTTTCTATCTTTAGACAAAGTTAATTATATGTAGTCCGGTGAAATCTGAATGACACAGGACACAAAACTATATTCAGGGATCTTTATTTCTCGACCACTCTCAAAATGGGAGAGTGATATTAAATTAATTTGGAAGGTTCAATTTGTGTAACAAGGAGTTTTCTGTACAAGCAAATCTACAACTTCAGACACAAAGTCTCACTTCAAAATGTAGCTCACTATTCAAACATCCAAAAGATTTCACAAATCTTGGCTACTGACACTGGTGGACTCAGGGGTCCAATTTTAATCTTAGCCGGGGTTTGTTACTGTTTCACCATAAATGCATCACAATTTTCTGCATGCTGGTGCCCTTTTTATTTTTTTTGCCCGTGCCCCCCAAACAGCCTGAGTCTGCCACTGGCTACTAATATACTCATATGAAGTGCCTCAACCAGTCTAACAGAGTGACTAGAATCCTAGGCTAATTTAAAGTGCCTAAAAACTGTACCTAAGTCAGTGAAACAGTAAAGTGCATAAACAACTGTAGTGGTGGCTCTTTACATTCTGTCTTTGTGCTAACTCAAGTGCACATGCGGCGGCAGGCCATCAACCCCAGACAGCAAATGTTTTCAGAAAGTATTAGCCTTGGCGTCCTCTCATGAGTTACTCAGTGCATGTGGCTAGAATCCATTTGGAAAACGGAAAACGCCCCACAAGAGGACAGGTGAGTCACTCAAAAGGAAAGGCTCTTCACTTCCTGCTTTCTCTCACGTTATCTCTTCTGGAGCACCTCTCAATTTGGGGAGACTGTAAAGACACAGTGCCATCTAGCGGCTTTAGTGCGAACACCATATTTTCCACTAGGAAATTGCAATTGCAATTTATGAGCTTATCATAGGTTTTTTTTTTAATGTAAAATATTAATCTGAAAACTAGACTAGTAACTACAGCTGTGAAATAAGCAGTGTCCAGTGAAAAGTACAATATGTCGATCTGAAATATAGTGGAGTAAAAGTATAAACCAGTATAACATGGGAATACTCACGTAAAGTACAATCACCTCAAAATTGTACTTAAGCATAGTACTTGAGTAAATGTACTTAGTTACTTTCCACCGCAGCACTGAGTTTGAGAGTTCTAGTCATTAGAGCAATGTGTAGAAGAGAAACCATCATCAGTCATGTTTGTCTAAGAAGACAGAACTGAAGTTGTCCTTAGAACAGCCAACCATGAGTGTCTGCCTCCCTCCCTCTCTCACACACTCTTTCCCTCTCTTTGTTTCTCCCTCTTTCTCTCTCTCTCTCACACACACACAGAGTTCCATTTGTTAGGTACTAAACAAAAAAAAATACTTTTTTAGGATGGTATTTGTAATTCAAGTCAGTTCAACTCTAGTCGAGATACAATCAACATTCAGTCAAGAAAATAGTGATGTATCATGGTTTATCTCTTCATGGAGGTAGATATGAACAGGAAGTCTTAACTGTATGAACTGAGCTCCATCTAGTGGTATGATATGGACCTAATCTAGTTTGTCAATTCTATCCACCAAAACAAAAGGACTATATACTATAATGTATTTGGAGGAGTGATTCTTGTTGAAGCATTTATTCATCAATTAATCAGAGGATATCTGCATTCCTGGCCAGGCCCAGGGAGCCCAGATCACTGGGTCCTGAAATGTTCTGCATGGAAGACACTGCTGAAATGATACCTTTATCTCCATCATGTCAGCAGTGTGCAACCAACACTCAGCAGATGTATTGCTATTGGCCCTGTTCTTGTAAATTACACTAAGAGAGGCACTCGCAAGCAATAAGACAATGGAAGTGGAGCTGATGGCAGTAAAAGTACAGCTCGGGTGGTTACAAACAATAAGAAAGAACTGGGTATAAAATGCCCTTTTCCTGCTATTACTGTTACCGTTACATATCATTATCCTGCTATGATTAAATTATTTCAATTTTATATATCAGCCACCTTTGGGTTCCCTGGCAGTATGGACTTAATGACAAAAAATAACATTTTCGAAATGAATTAAAAATGAAAAATAAACTTCCTTATCTACAACAAACTTTAAACCCACATTAACAAGTACATACTGTATATTCAGGCCAACTCACTGTGTCCTTTTTATTGGGGAGAAGCTTAAGATGCATTTGCCAACACTGCACCATACAAAGTACTGTATGTGAAGAAATGCAGGTGTCTGCATTTTATGAATGAACACGATGAAAATGAAACCAAATACATCAAACAGGTCAATTATGCTTCATTCAGACATCATTACACTCACCGGCCACTCTTCCTGTTTTATATTCAGTATACCACCTTCAGCAGCATATAGAGCACTGTTTCTAAAACTATATGAGGACATAAAAATGCATTATAGACACATTTCAGACTTTTATTGTAGATAGAAGGCTTAAAAAATGGCTTATATTAAAATTAAGTAATTATCATGAGATAGTCATGTGAGAATACAGTCTTAAAAATAAATATGACACCACAAAAACATCATTTGTCATCTCAAGACAATTCAATAATTCATTCATCATGAGATCATTCATCAACAGTCTGCTTTAAGATAATTATAATGCAAATAAAGACTTTTTCCTGACCAAGTATTGGAATCATAATGGAGTGGTGGTAATAGCATCAGTTACATTATGTAAAGACAACTCTATCACTTCTAAACCACAAAATGCTTCATGTACAGTTAAGTGGAGACGAACCAATGCCTGATATACTGATTCAAAATATATTAAAGTGCAAAACAAACACTCACAAATAGTTACAATCACAAAATGTTTCCCAGAAATGTGTTTTAACACATTAATCATGTAATCACTAGAGGAATACTCCAGAGATGCAGTATTGTACTTTCATTTACTTTAGGGACTCTCGAGAGACATATTAAAAACAGAATGGACGTAACTGAGAGAGCAGAGCCTGGCTTTGTGTCTCTTGTTTAAAGTGTCTGCAGTAAAGAGAGCCACAGAGAAGCTCCCACGTTTCCAAGCAGTGCAAAGTCAAGAAAAATGCAAATGGCACATAACTTTACAAACACCAAATAACAATGAAAAACAATCACTCATATGCTCACTTTGAAACAGTGATTACTGATAACAGTGTATCTATAACAAATACCCAGCAACATGATACCCTTATCTATTGTGAAGAAACCTGGTTTTCTTTAACTGCGTATTATTTCCTTAAAAGCAGATGTGGTTTAGTGTCAAACCTTACATGAGGATTTTCCTAAAACTAATTATTGAAATGACCCATTCCCCTTTCTAAATTTGTTTTACCATAAATAATTACAAACAGACATCCTGTCCAGTGATATCATTGATATTATTTAATTTAATTAAGTCACTGATATACTTCATGTTGAATATTATAAACTTTTTAAGCCCTGTCTCACAAAAATTATAAATATATATATACAACTAAATGGTCTTGCCAAATACCATGGATGGATTAGTGAACGGGCACAGGGGGCCTCTAAACAAGAGACTCTGTTTGAAGTGACTGTTATATGCATTTCTCATTCGAACGTCAAATGGCTCAATTAAAAGTAGGGATGTCTTGATCATGTTTTTCTGATCCTGATCCTTTAATATTCATTCATTTATTTTTATTATATTTTTGTTATTTTCTCCTCATACAGATGCACGGTGCATACTTTCATATTAGTTGTAAAATGAGTTTGTTTATTTCGAGTCCATGTGCAACGTTTTTGTAATGCAGGACTTTGACAAAAGGGTTTTCTGCGTCCCACACAAGGCCAGATTTGGGCTTCTGCAACACTTTGGATAGATGGAGGTTTTGGTCGGTTCATCAAAAAGAAAACACGTCCGGCCTCGTGCCTCAAGTCACCATTGACTTTTATAGTATTAAAACAAGACCACTAGCTTTCCCTAACCTTTACCTACTGGAAGTGCTGTGTGTTGCCTGAACAGAACCATGGAAACAATAATCATGCTTTCTTTTTGCTACGAGCGGAAAACAAAACAAATACGTTGTCACTTCTTGTGGACATCTTTGCCGATACTATATTATTAAAAACATTTCCTTATTTTGTAAATTTAAAAAAAAGTTTTCCAGATGGCATTATGCTTCTTTCATATTTGTTGTTGCAAACTAGTAGTATAAAACTGTCATTTCTATGAAACAGGATTGTCAGGATGTCTAACCTTAGACATCTTAACCTTTGACATCTTATTTTATTGATAAGAGTTGTTCTGTGATTTTTTTCTGGGTCGCATCATTGCAAATTACACGTGGACATTTCCGGTCCATTTTTACATAACTGTGAATGATTCTGATTGGCACAGTTAGTTTCTGATCAATCATGCCATTACAATTCTTCAGGTAAAGCCTAGTGTGGCTCTACAGGAAACTCCCACCCAGACTGAAGGGGGTGAACTTCTGGGCCTGCTGAGCTCCAATCTCAGCCACGTACAGGGCCCCTGTCTTCAGGTCCAGGTCTACCAGGTGGGGCTTCACTTCATCAGCCAGCTGGATCACACTGACCACTCTGCACTGGCCAATCAAACCCACCGGTGGGGCATCAAGCAGTGAAATCTGGTTGGTATTGAGCTGGACAACGACAAAGTACTTCTTGTCTGGGGTCAGGCGGACAGAGTAGGGCGCGTCCTCAGTGAAGCAGCTCCCCCACGTACCCAGCCAGTCCCCAGTGATGGAGTTAAAGACCTGGATCCTCTTATTCCCCCTGTCGGCCACCCACACCCTCTGGGCATTGTCCACGGTCACGCTGTGGGGGATGTAGAACTGAGCCAGGCCTTGTCCTTTCTCTCCGTGCATCCACAACACCTCCTGGTCTTTGGACAGCTTGATGAGGCGGTTGTTCATCCCACCGTCACCGTCCACGATGTACATCTCTCCAGAATCGTGGACGAAGATCTCGGCCGGCTGATCGAACTGCAGAGGGTTAAACCCAGAGCCTGCCTTCCCTGGTGTACCAAGCACCTGATAAATACAAGAAGACATTTAACACCAAGCAACCTTTGGCTTCATTTGGCTTTTCTAATTCTATATATCACACTAAATACTTATATGGAAATTATTTCTAGCGACAAATCAAATCCTTGATAAAGCAGTCACCTGCAGCAGCTTCCCAGATGGTGAGTACTGTTTGATACAGTGGCCGTATGGACCATTCCCCACATCTGTGATCCACACAGTGGGGTTTGACGAGGCAGCGTCAGCTAAAAATATCCCATGAGGCATCTCCAGTGTGGTTGTGTTCCAGGACATGAGGAAATCTCCATGTGTAGTGAACACCAGCACCTTGGGCACATTGTCACCTAGGACCAAAGCAAAGCCAAAATGTCAGGAAGTATATTTTATATTGATTTGATTTTCCCTTCTTCAGTGTGGTCGGTTTTTCTAGATCCCTAAGGTTGTTGCCCTGAGGAATAATAAGAGAATATGGGAAGAAAACAAATAAAATAGAAATAATAATATTATTCTGCAAATTAGGCAATTGTCTGACAACCATTTAATGGTTTATAGTGGGCACACAGGGTGACTTTGTTAAAGCATATTGTAATTTTGGTGATATTCTATATCTATATTTTATAGTCAACATATTTCATTAAAAGACCCAAATTATTGTGTGTATTGTGAGTGTGTCCAAAGCCTGTTATATTTCGTTCTTCTGTGCCATAGAGCTCCATTGTTGTCCAAAAACTATTGAAAACACATCAATGAGCCACTCTGTTGCACTGGGTGACATGTTCCTTCATCACCATGAACACACACATTGTAGTTTATTTTGACTCAATCCCACACACACCGTCCTGCTGCCAGAAATACTCACCAGAGCACTAAATGTGGATTCACATCAGCGGCACTGATTTTTCACAGCCCACAGCACCATGTCATGCAGTCTGGTGCTACAGATTTCTCCTGGGAAATGGAGCTGCCTGCACAAGTCCATCTCCATTCTCCACTCCACTCCCTGGTGACAGGAGCTTGGGTGCTGGTCTCCTGCTGGTTGTATCTGCAGATTCCCCTTTCCTGAGGAAGTCAGTCCTCTGTTGGTGCCCTGTTTGACTCTCGTGGCTCGCCTCTTGCCTTCTTCTCTCCACCACCTCTGCCAGCTTCCTGAGCACTTGGTCATGCCGCCATCTAAACCGGCCCTGTGTCAGAGTGTGTTGGAGGGAGGCATTGATGGTCCTACAGAGGTCAAGGGCTTGCTCTGTGCCCAACCACCATGTGCCCAACCACCATGTGCCCAACCATGTTGATTATAGATGGTGGTGAAACCAGCTTATAGACTCATTACCACCAACAACTGGACTGGTATGACACAGAAGACCATGGTGAATTGTGGGATGCACTTACAGTACACGCCTAAGGGGCATTAGAACAAGCGTGCATCAAGCATGGGTTCACTCAAGACCTACCTTTTTAGTCTGGCTTTTAATTGAACTTATTTATGTATCTGTCTATTTATTAAGGCTATGTATTTTAGTCTGTTTTCCTTCCTGGTATATCCTTTTATTTTTTTATTTATTTTATGGATTGTTTTCTTTTTAATACCCTACCTCTTATTTCTGGCTTTACTCACTTTAATGCATCTCCTCTTTTAGTATCATCTCTTTCAGTATTTTATCATTTTATCTTGTGCTCTTAACCTTTTATTTACTTTTATCTCCTGTTTGGAGTTCCGGTGTTTCCTCACTGCATATGATAGCATTTCCTCAGTTCCTGTTTTTATTGAGTGCTGTTATTATTGTGTGCTTTATTCATTTTATTAGCTACAGTCTTTGCTGGCTTGTGTGGGTGTGTGAGCTTATGGGGGGGATGAGTGGGTGGGTGGGTAGTGTTTTATTGTGTGAAGCACTTTGTGCTTCATTTTGTTTGCATGAAAAGTGCTAAACAAATAAAGTCTGATTGATTGATATAAATATTCACAAATCACATCGTCAAATTAGAACACATGTACAAGTCACAATGACATTTACAAATGTTAATGATTATTTGCTATTTGGTTTGTCTATCTATTCAAATAAAAGTAAATGTTTTATGTACCAGCCACACATGCTTTCACTATCTTCAGAAAAACAAGCTACATTTCCCAGCACACAAACGAAAGAAAGCAAACAGGAGATTTGCTGTACCCTGATGAATAGAGATAGAGTTATTTACCTCTCTGTGCCACATACACCACACCTGCATACTGGTCGACAGCCGCTCCAAACACCTCCCCGGTGAAGAGCTCTGGGTTCTTGGGCCAGCTCAGGTCCAGTTTGTACAGGGGTCTGCCCAGCAGCTGGTAGTCATGTCTGAGGATGGAGCTGCCTGCCTGTTGGGTGCCAAAGGTGCCGTACAGCACCATCATGAGCAGCACTAATGAGACCATACTGGACGCTATCAAACATGTATGGCCTCTCTTTTTCGTCAACATCAGTGGTTTCGCTTCTGCCTGGTGTGACGTTTAATATCCTGGTTCAGGGACGTTCGCTCTAAACCTGCCTGAATGTAAATGCTGAACAGGACACTGGCTGAAGTAACGTTAGCTGCACGGTGTGCTCCGAAACAAGCGAACCGTTACTGTGATATCTGTTAAGATGCTGTCAAGTTCAAACCGGTGATATGTAATTTGAAGCCCACTGACCACATTCAATGTTCACTTCCTCTTCAGTCCTTAACGAAAACAAAACAGCGAGTCAAGTCAGACAGAATGGCACAACATAGCATTTCCGTTCAAAGTATCACCATAAAACCATTAAATCAAGACACATAAATCCTGGCTAATGCTCTGGGGCCAGCAAGTGGTCCGACGCAACGTGTGAATAAATCTTAAAGAAATATCCACGTGTTTATGTAAAACACGAACAAGCACGCGCCGCATTTGCACAGACTGTTGACAAATATAACTGTGTTATTTTAAGGCTTTTAATTTTAGGGCCCGGAAACCTCACGCAGCAAAACGTCTGACCAAAACGTACCGTAGAACGGCTGTGACGTGACGACGTGTTGACGCAGCTCTGGCTGTGGAGGCGACTGTGCTTCCCTGACAATAATTTTCTTACAATTATTTTTTCAAGATTTTTTTTATCGCATCGCGAATGACAGTCCGTGAGGGACAGAGACACCTTTCATGTAGTGTAAGCCATCGAAGAATCGACTCCATGGAGGTCGCGGACAGCCCGCTCAATCTCGTAAGTTTCGGTCTAGATGTTGCAATAACAGGCTAACGTTACTGTAGCTAGGAGATTGCATAGGTAGCGGTAAGCTACATTAGCTAGCTCCCATAGTAAGTTAGCGGCTACACGCTCTGTTGTTTGCCTTGTTCGTGCTGTTGTCCGGTAGCTTGGACATGCTACACGTGATACAGTTTGCTTTTGTTTTCCTCGACAGAACGAACCAGACTGTCAGAGTGTGTTATGTTGTTATAGCTCTATAATGTTAAGAGTCACTGTTAACAGCGAGGGACGAATGTGTTCCTAGTTAACTTGTTTGCAAGGCCATTTGATAATAACCCACTATCAGCACGTCATTTTCAAGTGTCATAAGCTACACTGTCCCCAGCCTTAACTACACAGGATAACAGTGAAACTAAATGCTCTATTTCATGTAGAGAACGCCTCGTTGTTGTCAGTGAAGGGCAGTGGCTTTCCCCTGAAGACAAGTTGCCTGATTACAGTAAGGAGACAGGGCCCCTCAAAGATGACCCATATTGGACTCGCACCCCACCTTAAGACACAGATCTTCTTCAATAATTAACATTATGGTTCTCTGATTATCGCAAAGTTAACAAACAAGGTTATCCACAATTTCAATACTTTTGATCCAAAATAAATAAATATGCAAATTAGGTGATTTTTTTTGTCCTTAAACCTTAATTTGCAAAAAACTTTTTCATTCTTTAATATGTTACAGGGTAGACACTCCTTTACACCTCCTGATGTACCCGGTTGATGTTGTCAACCGATAGGGTTGAGCAACAGCAGATTTCTGAGTATTATTGTAGGGTAGGTCAGTCTAACACTTGAATCCTTAATGTTGCCTGTGATTTTCTGTTTCATCTCCAATGTTACTACAGTTTTCCCATTTGTCAATTATCACATGTCTGAAAAACGAATATATAATAATAATGAAGCCAAATCAGCAAAAGTGTGTAGTGTAAAGTCCTGTGAAGGTGTGAAGATCTTTACTTTTTATTTTGAAGCTGGTGGTCGAGGGCTGATGATGCTCTGCTCATCTCATTTGGACTTACACAGTCTGTTCTGCCTGTTGCTGTGTGCGGCTCCACTGATGTGAGCACATCGCCCAAATCAACCACCAGTTGATCAGGATGTTTTGGGAAAGTAAATGATGTGGAAGGTACCTTTGGGTGCAAGAAGTACATTTCTACCATCATACCAAGCCACCAGTTTCTGGCATACTGAACTGCAGCATAGCCTTTGATTTCTTCCAAGTTGTGACTAAAGCCCTAATCCAAACAATACTGGAAGCCGGAGATTCTGTATCCTCTTGCCAGATTTTCATGCAAAATAGTATATTTTCATTTTTATTGTGAATTTCAAAACGAGCAAGGAGACATACCATTTCTGGCGACAGACCTAAGAAAGGAGGCACAACTTGGAAAACGTGTTGAAAAGCTTTTTTTTTCTTCAAGATTTTTCTTTGTGTTTTGCCTGAATTAAATATGTTACAGTAGAGATGCAGACAGGAAATGACAGGGGGGATATTGGGGATATCTGGTNNACTGTGAAGGCCATAGCATATGATTCACATCATTTTCATACTCATCAAACCATTCAGCGAGCCCTCGTGCCTTGTTGGTGCGCTTTGAATCCTCTTTCTAAGTCACCTACATCTTTTCCTCTTGCCATCTTGATCCAAAATCAAGGTCAACTGGGCCCGCTCAGCATTTGTATACATGTCACAGAGCATGATGGGATGATTTAATTATGCCATGCAGTACACCTGTATGGAAGCATCTGCATGTCACTGGTCTATCCATAGATTAATCTGTCTTTTAAATGTTCTTCATGTAATCAAGAATTCCCATGATCAGTATATTATCATGGAAATATTAGAATGAAAATGCAATCTACACAAATTCTGCAAACCAGGCCAAGCTATTGTGACGACTTTAGGTGGAAATCAAAACAATGTGGTAAAATGTATTTGTTCTAGCAAAATAAGGCTTCAGATATTGATTACTTTCATTATCTATTAAAGTGCTGATTATATTTTCTATTAACTGATTAATCATTTCTATAAAATGTCAGAAAATAGTGAAAGTGGATGATTGTGCTGGTATTAATATGCTGCTTGTAGATCTGTCTGTATAATTGTTAGTGTGATAGAGACTATGTGATGGTGTTGCATGTAAATGAATGTTTTAAGTGTCTGGTGATTGTTCTGTGTGTACCTGTCCAGGGACTGCAGATGGAAATGAGCTAAAAGCTAAATCTGGAATAAATCATCTCTTCTCACTTTGAGATTACTGTTTTGTTGTGCATGGTCATTGTTTAATAAAGACTGATAATAATAAGAAAAAAGGCCATTAGAATTTCCATCATTAGTCTCAAACCCAAAGATATTCACTTTATTATCACTGACATCATGACAAGGAAAAGCATCAGATTCACATTTGAGAAGGAGCAACCAGCGAATGTTTGATATTTTTGGTTGGTTATCAAACTAGATGCTTATTGATTTTCTATCTGTTTCAGCCCTATAGCAAAATCAGTGTTGTAAAATCAGCTCTGTCTGTGACCAAAAAGGTACTCTTGCTTCTTGTGACATTGAATATTGAATTGACAACTCCTGCCCTCTCCTTTCCTCCTTTCCAACCCCCTGCCTATGAGTCTTCTTTCCTAAATTCTGGGCACTCCAACCCCATAAAAAATTTTTTTGTAATGCCTTGCACTCCTCATCTTGTTACTGATATCTCTAACTCTCCTGTATCCATTACTTTCCTTCTCCTTCTCCTATCCTCCACGTTCCCTCCATGTGTCTAATGTCTGCCTCTCTTCAGGCTCATCAGCAGTGCAGAAAGGCAGACCGTTTGCTAGCGGCTGGAAAGTATGAAGAGGCCATCTCCTGCCATGGAAAAGCAGCAGGTAGGTTCTTTGATGCTCTCCACCTTTTAGGATAGCTGCTCTAACACAGGCATATGATATATGGACTACATGTCATACAGAACTGTTGTTTTAGAGTACATTTGACACACAGTGATCCAGGTATTGTGTCCATCCTCATGAAGTAAACACAAATATATTTGTACTCCCTCCAGTACATCATGCTTGTAGTAGCTTGCATGGTGTTCTGGATGATGGACTTGATGATGAGATGTAACAATGGCTACAATGTTACAGTGCTGACTTTCAGCTTATTTGGTGAACAGTGAAGAATTCGCAGCCCTTTTTATGCATAGTCTCCCAATTTTAGGAGAGTGCTGCCTAAACATAGAGGTAAAGCAACCAAGGACTTTTTATGGCCCAACAATGGAATGTTCCCAACTGGCTTTATCAGTCACCTGACCTCAGCCCAGCTGATCATGCATTTGACTTGCTATGGGTTGTAACCTTGCAACCAAATAATAAATTTCTGACCATATATAGGTTAATGTTAACTTTTCCTGTTTGTCTCTGCTCCCCGTAGTTGGGGACTATGTGTCAAAGGACTGTAGTTCCTACACTTTACGCTTCATTGCCAATCAATGCTGGAGTGCAGAGCCAACACAGCAAACAATGTGTCACCTTCCTAATAGTCTGTCTGCATTAACCTGCTTGTCAAAAGAATTGATGCAGTTTGCTACAGCATTCATTGTGTGGGTTGTAAAGTATGTAATGCTGAACCATTATTGGTTGCCAGTTCTTACAAAAATGCAGCTTCTATTTGCGTTGATAATGGAGGTTTGTGGACTCAGAGGAGCAAGCAAAGTTGTTCGCCTCCCCCCGTGTTGCTCAACTGTCTGTCTCTGTCTCCCTCCCAGATCTTTTGACAGATGCCATGAAGACAACAGAGTGTGAGCAGGTGAGACACTCCAGCTTGTGTGCACAGCTCTTCTGTTTTCCACCATCCATGCATTTATGTTAACTGAGATTAAGTCGCTGGTTAACACAGGCTTCAGTCAGGTCATCTGGAGCCTAAAGCAGCATTACAACTCTTCTATTGTGTCATCATAACATCAGGGTAAACCAACAAACTGTCCTGGATCTATCCAATATCAAAGCTAGAATATACAGTAGGTATGCAATATCGCCCCAGGAAGAGCCCAGTTATTGTATTTAAATATTTGTCCAGGAAGTAGAAACGTGGGCATGATGAAACTGTACTCTAGTAGAAGTACTGTTACTTTGTTAAAACAAAGTACTGCACTTAGTACCATTTTGATGCACAAAAATAGATTCAAAAAATAGCTTCATGTTGACCAGTTGTGACATTAAAATACTGCTTATATATTGATGTATCAGTAATTATATTCAAATATATTATATATATATATATATATATGTATATATATATATATAATAATAATAATAATACAACACTCTGAAAGGGGCCACTGTGCCCAATGAGTGAATGGACTAAAGAGGGGGCTTGGGTACCTGATAACAAAGAACTACAGCAGCCTTTAAAAAATCAGTTAGAACCAGTTCCAATTCAGAACCGGGTTTTGGGAGGCCATTCCTACCTGTTTACTAACGCAGTTTCTGCCTTGTATTAGTTTGACATGTCAGTGTTGCTGTTAATATTGCGAGTGCTGTGGCTGGTGTTGATACTCTGTGTCTGTAGGCTCGTCTGTCCATGGAGCTGCAGAGGGACACTCATATTAAACAGCAGCGACTGATCCAAGAGCGCTGGAAGAGAGAGGCTCGTCGTGAGGCAACGAAGGCCCGGCCTGGCCTAGCGCAGCCCTCCAGCGGCCCAGCCCTCCTTACCCAAACCCAGTCCACAGGCCAGCTCCAGCCCCACGGCTCCCCAGGCCTCTCAGCCGCAGAGTGCGGAGGAATCAGGGAGAGAGAGTACGACACTTTGCTCTACCAGCTTCAGACTCGGCAGACAGGAGGCTGCCAGCCTTTGACTCCACCGTGCCCTGGATCTAAGACCACCAAAGATGACAAAACTCGCCTGGAAGAACAACAGACCACCATCGAGGACCTGCGACGTCTGGTCGACCACCTGATGGACGAAAACCAGCGCCTGGTGGCCGACAACGAGCGGCTACAATCGGAAAACGCTCGGCTGCGCTCCGAGGCGGCAGACTTTGTGGAGCGTTCTGAGCTCTGGGTGCTCCCGCAAGCAGGTGGTGCCATGGGAACAGGGGGTGGTCAGGAGAGGAAAAGCACAGGGAAGGGGAAGGAGATCGCAATCCCTCAGCTGCCACCGCTGGAGATGCCAGCTCAGGAAGATCTGTGTCTGGATGACCTGCCTCCTCTGGAGCTGCCAGAGGACATCCAGAATGAACTACAGGAGCTACTGGACAGGGATAAACTGTGATAAGAGACATGTCACACACACACACACACACACACACACACAGACACCGGGGTTCAACCAATATGGCTCTTGAGTTCGGATGCCGAAATGTTTGACAACTGAAACTCACAGGCTCTGTCTGATCAGACCTCTGCTCAAGTTAAAGGTGGACAGAGCTATCATGGATCTTTCATGAGCCCCCTCTGTCTGCACTCTCTGCGCTAATGAGAATGTGAAAGTTAACAGGTGCCGCTATACCGCTAACAAAATGCAATCTAAGTCAAAGATAAAGGAATAGTTCACCCACAAATAATGTCACTGGGAACATCAGTGAGGTTGTATGTCAGTATGTCCTACAGTGAGCTCTGTCTCAGCCTTCAGGAAAACAACTCAAGTTGTCAGATTGAGTGTGAAAGTTCATTCTTGGCCTTTAAAAAATGTAGTTTGACAAAATAATTCTTAACTCAAAGTCCACTTACCAGCTTTGCTGGAGCTTTCAATCACATCACTGTGTCCCATAATTGGGTCATTTGCTGAGCAAAGACCATGAGATGCAGTTGATAAGTAGGTGGGTGTTAAGATTTTTTTTTTTTAATCAAACAAAATGTATTTTACATAGTGTGTGGAAATATCCATGAAATAACTCTGAACAACATAGGCAGCATAATTTAAGTGTTCTGAAGCTAAATGACAGTGCTTTCTATCCATAAATCAATTATTTACATAATATTTTGCACTTTCTGGAAATGTCAGTACAGTAGCCAGCATATGATCCGTTTAAAAGCTGCTGGAAATATTGTATTAAGAATAAAGGTGTGTTTGTGTGTGATCTGAGTGGTAAAAACAAAGAGAAAGATGAGCACATGTAGCCTTCAGTATCACTGTAGGACAGCCAGCCAATGGCTGTAGAGATTGATTAGTTTAAAATGTTCATTAGTTTTAGTATTTAATTTAGTAAATATTCAATAAGCCACAATATTACATTGTTCTATTATTGTTTTTTGTAATTTGTGTCATTACAAATGTCAGTGTGATTTTGTATTGCGTTTTTTTAACTTACCGCAACAGAACCTGGAAATTGTGTTTTTGTTTTGGCTCTGTAGGAAAGGAAGAAGAAAAAAATGTGTTAAAACACACCATTGCCTGAAACGTTCTGAACGAAAACATCTAGTAGTTCTAATAGTTCCGTTTCAGAACACTTAATATGCTACACAAGCTGTTTGGAGTACACTTCTGGTTATTTTCTGTGCTTTGGTCCTCTGTCAGAACAGGTTCCCAGCAGCCTCAGTTGTTAGGGAGAATGTTGAACTGAAGCAGCACCAACACACTCACTTGATGTTACACTGACATACAAACTCCACAGTGTTTCATCTTACATGAGGGCGAGTGGATAATGGTTAAATTTAGAATTTGTGGATGAACTGCTCCTTTAGGGCATCACTGGAAAGTACTCAGCACCAACTTGACCTGTTAACAATGTCAGAGGTATTGGTCTAACCCTGTCACACACACACACATATATAGATCAGGATCATGTGCAGTGTGTTTCAGTCACAGAAAAGCATATTGCTGTTGTTGAGGAAAAACTACATTGCTGCATTTTTTATTTTCTTTTAGCGTACTTGAATTAAAGGCTTCAATGATCATTTGTGTGTGTAGTGATTTTTTTTTTATGAGCAGGTCTTTGACGTGACATGGCTGCCAATGAGACAATAAGCACTCTTTCTGATGGTAATGCAGATTTGTGTTTTTGTGCAACAACAGCAATACACACACACACACACACACTGATGACATGACCTAAAACCTGAGGTTAATGGGAAAGAAGGCTGAAGCACACGCAGGTGATAGAGCTTGCAGACACATCCAGTTACTGCTCATTCACACTGCGAGCAACTAGGTTGATGAGTTGATGTCAAAAACTGACAGATGTCAAGGTTTGTAACAGGGATGGGATGTTTGATGTTTAGATCAAGTCTTTCATAATGCCAGTGTCTGCATGTTGTAGCCTTTTTACCACAAATCATCTGCACTTATCTGGTGACCGTTTCCAACAGTCTGGTTTCTTAGACTTTTGAATGTTTTTTATCTTCCGAGCACACACTGCCACATCTGTAGAGACCTGAAACTTGCTCGTAGAGCTGAAACAATTAATTGATCGATCAATTAGTTGATTGACAGAAAAGACTTATTTTGATAATTTTGATTTTTCCAGCAAAAAACATTCTTTCATTCTAGCTTCTCAATTGTAAGGATGCTCTGCTTCTCTGTGTTTTATATCATTTTAAGGTGAATAATTTGTGTGTTTTGGACTGTTGGTTGTACAAAATCAGTAATATAAGGATGTCATCTTGGGCATTTTTCTCTATTTACAGACCAAAAGATTATTAATCGAGAAAATAATTGGCAGATTAACCAAGAATGAAAATAATAGTTAGTTGCAGCCCTATTTGCTTGACTGCATTACCATGCAATGGTGACATAACAAGCATGCTGGGCAAAGTTAATTTTCATACCTTATGGTAATGAATGAAAAGAAATGGCTACCTGGAAGTCAAGAGAAACCCATTCAGAAATCTAAAGCACTGTTAGATGTTGGAAGTTGGTCAACAGGAATGAAGACTAAAACATGCAAAAACACTGGTGTGGTTCTTTTAAAGCTGCATTAATCCATTTCTGTTCACGGGGGGCTAGAGAACTCCAAAAGAAGTTGATAAAGACAGTCTGTTATGGCTTACATGTTAGCAAACAGTTGACTATTTACACATTCAGCAGACACAGAGCAACATTAGCATTCATTTGGAGTCATGTTTCTGAGAAAAATATCTGTCTGTTTAGCGCCACTATGTTCACCACCTGTGTCTGTCTGCTGTTTGGTGCTGGGCAGGTAGTGTACAGTGACTTTATTAGGACTTGTTTTGTGAAAACAGCTCCCTGCAGTTAGGCATGATGAGAGTGCTGGAAATGTGCTGTAAAACTGAAAGAGCTGAAAGAGGCTAAATATCTCTGCAGGTTTGCAGAGTTGGTGATAATTATCTGTGGATCCGTCCTTACGCGCCTCACCTTTCACATTATTCAGACTTTTGATTTGGCGTTAACATAAAAAAAACTATTCATTGATGCAGCTTTAACTGAACTGAGCAGGCATCAAATCTGTGGCAGTAACAACTGTGAAACTTTGAATGGATGTGATCAATATCTTGTCCAATGAAGACGTGTGATTGGTTGTTGACAGCTGTTGTTGGCACGAAGGAAAGAAAAGGACTTGAGGCGACTTGTTGACTGTGTTGCTTGCAGTCTGAATGCATGTGGCATGTGCATGCGAGGCATTTGTACAAACTCATGGACTCACACTTAGAACAGTGTATTTCTTTACTGGAACATTAATCATAAGCTGAACTGGCTGCAAGCAGGACATTATGCTGCGTTCACGACCTATGCAAAACATGATGATCCACATTTTCAACTATAAAATACTCAAATAGAGTTTACCTTAACTTTCAGCTGTTAAATACTAAAATATATATTTCCTTCTAAGGGTTAGCATTAGGATTTACCCTAAGGGTGACATGTGGACAACTGTAGAAAACAATATTTTCTTTTTAAGTAAAGCTAGTTAACTAAATGATTTTCATCACTATGTCTCATTTATGAGCACAGCTCTTGGAAGCTATGGCGGGACATAATGTCTTGCTCCATGTTTGTTTTGTCATTGACATGATAGTGTTTGATTTTCTGTGGAATATTTAATATACTCAGTCAGTGTGTGTTAAATGGGAATGGAGAAATGAGGAGCTACTACATCTCTACAGAAATCTTCATCAATGGACTAATTGAGATATGTGAATAACTGTCCGGTTGTTTTGATTATCATTCTAATAGGACGTGAATGCAGCATTACCATGAAGACAGACACATACAGCTGAAGGGAGTCACTTCTCACTTGTAATTGATGGCCGAAGGACTAAATGAAAGCTTAAGCTGCCGGCTGGCCGGCCCGCATTAATCAAAGTAGCCGAAACACCTTCAACAACCCTCCAGGACTCTGTCCCTTGTCAACTAATGCAACCCGTGCCTTGGACAACTTTCTGTACTGTGGTGGCAGTCACGTCTCTGGGTCTTCAGATGGATAGAAGCTGTAGTCTTGACTTCACGTCTGACAGGATGGTTAATCAAACTGTCCGCCAGAAAGGTGAACACTGACTGAAAACAACAGTTCTAAAGTCATCTCAGCTCCTTATAATGCTGCTGTTTCCTGGCTCCTAACAAAAGCCCACATCTTTATCTGTGACACACTCATCTGTCAGAATAGGTATCATGGCCTGCTGCAACCGCACCGTGCCAAGTCGTGATCATGCGTTTCCAGTGTGGCTTCACAGTAGGGGATAACCATTATTGCTGTTACCTTGTGGTCCTACTTGGTAGCAGAGCTGACCAGGGCCAAACTGTGATGGTCTCTCCGGTCAAACCAAAGCTTTGTCTTGCTCTACACTGATTAACTCAACACCTGGCTATGTTGGTGACTAGAGAGACAGACAACAGATATCAACATCAGTGTTTCCTGATCACTCTACAGCTGTATGAGAGCTGTGTTAGGGTCCTGCTGATGAAAACTGTACCATTTCCTGTATTTGGCAAGGAGAGTAGCGGTGCTTTGTTCTTGTTGTTTGTTATTGTTCAATAAACGGTGGTTACACAACAAGACATGGACACATTCAGCACTAGTTGCTCAGCGGATCAGTTTTAAATATTACAGACAGGAATAGTACAAGCAGAAACACCCACAGTGAGCTGTTTCCCCCTAAAGTTGCCACAGGCTGCCATTTCATTGTGAATGGAACCTCCAAATAGCAGCCTTGTCCACCATGATTCAAGACTCAAAAGTCCCCTAGCGGTCCAACCTAGAGAAGGTTCAACTTTATGCAAATTTCTTCTGATACCTCCTCTGACAACCAATTGCACTTGTCTCAATTCCCTTGGGAAACAGAAGTACTACCAAAAAAATGTGGGAAAAGCCAGTTAAACATTATATAATTTTAACAGGCCACCAGAATAACAGTGGTTCATGGAAACACTCAGGAAATGAATTACTTTGCTGTGTGCCAGTATAGTGGCAACAGGAGAAAATAACTCAGAATCAGAGCTGAGTATGTAAATTACATGCTTAAAGTTGTCTCTTTTATTCCACGCATTCATTTTCCTTGTCAAAACCTGGTGCATACATTACCCATAATCCAACTCGACAGCCGTTTGGGAGAAGACTCGGGAGTGTTATGCTAGTAGCGGCTAATGTAGCCTGGAGCCCCGAGCCTGCAGCAGAGCTGAGGAGTAGGCTCCAGAGGTCACTTCTTTCTAACTCCACACCCCCAGATTTTGGTTGTCAGCATGGCTTGAACTGTCGCAGCTGCTCATGGCTTAGCTCAGTCTGAATATCCCACCCCTATTGAAAAATGCCATAAAAGTAATTTTGTTAATACACACTTATTTTGAGCCAGCAGTCTACCGACGAAACCATTGTCATTCCAAAAATGTTATTTTTGGAATCATAACACCTCTCATACAGAATTCAGACCATGAGACGGTGAACATGTGAGCTCAGATGGTTTTAGAACTGCAGACAGTGGAAGGATCTGACGTTCTCTCTCCTTACACCCGGTCCTATTCTCTCTCTCTCTCATCAGTTGAAGACATGTTTGATGTTAATGATAAGTGTGTTATGATATGTGATATTGTGTGACTTGGAGTAATCATTTGGAAGAGTGATATGTTTTTGTCCTACCACCTGACAGACAGATTACTGTTTGTGAGAGTTGTGTTCTTTATGTGTTATTGAACAGGTGTGTTGTATGAGTGTGAGAGTTTATTAGGGTTTGACCGATACGGAGTTTGAAGGCCAGTTCAGGTATCTTTACCTGCCTACTGTGACCAACAGTTACCTATGTTTTGGCTCATAGTTATTTGCTGGTATGCGTTGGTATCATAAAAGAATAATAAAATCATTTGATGACCCAAAAATTAAAAGTTTTCCCACAGAACTTGACTGTTATCAGCAGGGTTGAGTATGTTTTTACGCAGTGTTCGAATTACATGGTTTCCGGGGAGCCCTATTTTTCAGTGTTGGGGGGAGGGTACTGTACACATGCATGCACAAACATGAATGCACATGCCTACATGTAAAAATATATTTTAAATTCATTTCAGTTCATACAGAGAATGTTTAGCCAGGAACAACAAAGAAACAGAAAAATGATTCACTGTTGCAATGTTTTTTTAATCGCTCTCCACCGAGAAACAGGAGTTACTTTGTTAAACAGATCAGACCGAGGTTGCATCCCATGACAATTATGAACATGCCCACAGCCTCAAATGTTGGTCTTATGGAAAACACAGCAAAATAACTTCTCCAACAGCTACTCTAAACACAACAGTCAATGCTGGCTGCACTTATTAGACACAAATTATTGGAAATCGTTATGTGCGAATAGACATGCACATTGACGAGTACTTTACTATTAGCCTATTATTTATTTCAGGAACCTAAACATAGAGGAAAATATACATTTATATGAAACCAAAAATGATGATACTTTAGAGGTCCTCCCATATTTATTAAATGAGGCTTTCTGGGGAGTTCACGTCTCTTTCAGGAGAGCCGAGCTCCCTGTATGTCGAGCCCTGGTTTCTGGTAATCTTAACTCAAGGTCCACTTACTAGCTAGAGCTTTCAACCATATCCCATGGTCTTCATCAGCAGTTTACTGAAAAAAATCTTAAGATAAGGGTTAAGGGTTTTTCTGCAAAAACTTTTTTTTTCATTTAACAAAAGAAGCCAATGTTGTCAAATGTTATTTATTGTCAAAACACAAGCAGCCATACAAGAACTTTACCCAAATAAGATTAAAATCACAATACACAAAAATGCACAAATTACAAACAATCTAATCAAAGAATAAGTGAACAAGATTATGAATGTAACCATATATTTAATGCCAACTTTTTGGTTTGGACTTGGTGGAGTATTGAGGTTCGATACCCGGCTATACTTGTCACAGAGTAGATTATGGGGAACCAAAGCTGATTGAAATATTGAAATAAAACTCTCCTTGATGATAAAACTATTAGAATCAGTTCAAGGAGACCACCAGTGTGTAGATCATTCTTCAGTTAGACAAATTAGATCATATCAGCAGACTACTGGTAATTGACAGAAAAACGTTGGCCTTATATCAGTTTAATCCCAGGGACTAATTAAACTGCAGTTGCCCTTGGGAATCCAGAGTTAGTTTGGCAGGAGTCCATTGGTGAGTGATTTAATGTAAAAGTAAAATTGAAACTGATTTTAATGAACAGTTTATGTGGCTGATTTACATGTTGTCAAAATAGTGCTAGTTTATGGTAATCTGTTGATTCATTCAGCCTAAACAAGGTAACCAGAACTTCCTCTCTCTGGCCACATCCTTCAACTCCTCCTGCAGGATCTCAAGGTGTTCCGTGCCAGATGGGATATCTAATCACTCCAGTGTGTTCTGGGTCTGCCCCGGGGGTCTCCTCCCAGCTGGACATAGGCCTACTTGAAAAACCTAGATGAAGGCATCCTATTTGGATGCCTGACCCACCTCAACTGACTCCTTTCAACACAAAGGAGTAGTGAGTCTTCTCTTCTGAGCTCCTTATAGATGTCTGAGCTCCTTATCCTGTCCCTAAGGGTGAGCCCAGACACCCCTGCAAAGGAAACTCATTTCAGCTGCTTGTACCTATTTTCTCATTCTTTCACTGACTACTTATAGCTCATGATCGACCATAGGTGAGGATTGGAACATAGATCAGCTGTTAAATCTAGAGCTTCGCCTTCAGACTCAGCTCCCTCTTCACTGCAATACTCCGCTTTAACATCTGCATTGCTGCTGACCCTGGACCAGTCGGCCTGTCAATCTCACGCTCCATTTTACCCTCACTCTTGCACAAGACCCCGTAAAAAGACCATGAACTTGCTCCATCCAGTTGCTTGTTAATCTGTGAGGTTAATCTCAGAGTTGTTAGTGAAAAAATGAAAAACCTGACTTTTCTCTCCAACTGTTGAAACTCAATTTTTTTGTAAAGTCCCAGAGGGAAAAGGGGTGTAGTTAGTTAAAATAGTTCTTTCTGTCAGGTAAAATTGTGGCTGACACCAAAATCTAATATTTTAGATTTCTTTATATCAAACTATCAGAATGCCTATGGAACTGACCAGTTAACCATGCAAATGATAAAACACAAAACTAAACACCTGCACAGACCTTGGTGCAAGCAAGAACTGCAAGGTACATTAGTAGTAGCTGTTTGGTGGATAAAATGTCTATATACAGTATGTCAAGTGTTTCTGTAAATTGTAAACAATAGAAATAGTGCAAATAAATAAATATTGAATGGACATACATAGAGTGGATGATTATGTACAGTGTATGTATACATGTCTATATACAGTATATACAGCGTGCAGGATTTATATTGACAGTGACAGTGCGTGATGATATGTACATGTTGAAAAACTGTGCATTTTAAACTGTACAAATATAATGTCTAATGGAAGCAAATTGATGTTTTGGTGTTACGGGGTTATTGATAGTGTATGACTGATTTAAGTGTTCATAACAATGACAGCCCGTGGATAGAAACTGTTCATGTGTCTGGTTGTTTTGGCGTACAGAGCTCTGTAGCGTCTACCAGTGAGGAGAAGTTGGAAGAGGTTGTGTCCAGGGTGTGATGGGTTTGCAGTGATGTTTCCTGCCCGTTTCCTGAGTCTGGACATGTAGAGGTCCTGAATGGAGAGCAGGTTGGCATCAGTGATTTTCTCTGCAGTCCTGTCTGTCTGCTGTAGTCTGTTCCTGTTCTGTTCGGTGGCTGATCCACACCAGACAGTGATGGATGTGCAGAGAACAGATGGAATTATTGCAGAGCAGAACTGGATCAGCAGTTCCTGAGGCAGGTTGAACTTCCTGAGCTGGCACAGGAAGTACATCCTCTACTGGGCCTTTTTGATGGTGGACCTGGGTGAGTTTGGAGCACAGGATGTCTGGGATGATGGTGTTGAAGGCCGAGCTGAAGTCCACAAACAGGATCCTCGCATATGTCCCTGGGGAGTCGAGATGTGGAAGCATGTACAGTAGTGCAGCCCAAGTTGACTGCATCATCCACTGACCTGCTCGGTAGACAAACTGAAGGGGTCCAGCAGGGGGCCTGTGATGTCAGGGATGCCCGGATGATTGTGGAGCATTTGAAGCATGAGGGAACTTTACACAGCTCCAGTGATCTATTGAAGATCTGCGTATAAATGGGGGCCAGCTGGTCAGCACAGACTTTCAGGCAGGAGGGTGACATTCCGTCTGGGCCTGCTTCCTTCCTGATCTTCTGTCTCTGGAAGAGCTGACATCCTCTTTGCAGACCCTGAGTGCAGGTGGGGTGTCAGGTGGTGCAGATGAGCGTTTAACGTCTGAGTTGGAGCGGGTGAGGGTTTGAATGTGGGCTTATCAAATCTGCAGTAAAACACATTCAGGTCGTCAGCCAGTTGGTGATTCGCCACAGTGTGGGGGGATGGTCTGTAGTTGGTGATATCCTGCAGTCCCAAAGCTGCGCAGGGGACAGAGCGATAGGTGTCCTTTAATATTCAGTGTCCCCTGGTGGGACCCCTGGTGGGACACTGAATAGATCAGATATACAGATCTTTATTTACAGTCTATGGTAAAAACTTTCACACGAGGACTCCTCAAACGGGAGTCCACACCTATATCTTGGCTTAGACAAGGGATAAGAGCAGGTTTAGGTCCTCCAAGGAGTGAAACTTACCGGTACGGGCTGAGATGAATGAGTTTAGTGGTTAAAACATGTAGGTAAAACCACCGGGATCTAAAAACTGTATCATAAAACTATGGCTTAAAACTATATAAAATGCCAATTTATGACAGAGCTTCTGGCAGACGTAATTACATACACGTTGGTGTGTGTGTGTGTGTGTGTGTATATATATATACATATATATATATATATATGTATATATATATACACACACACACACACACACACNTGTGTGTGTGTGTGTGTGTGTGTGTGTGTGTGTGTGTATATATATATATACACATTTGTATAATATATAAATACTATAAATCTATGCATTTCTTGACTACTAACTACCAAAAATATCTTTCTGTATTTACGCATTTAAATTGCCCGCCAAGAACTTCCTGGAACTATCTGAAGTCAACGTGAATCACATGGCGACCAAACATTTTGAACTTCCGTTGACGTGTCTCTCTCTTTACATGGCTCTGGCTTAAGCAAGGCAGGGGACATGTGATTGGCTGACAGGTGAGGGAGCGGAGACTGTTGACAACCTGTCATGAAAATAAAATGTCATTAAGTGACATGCATTACAAAGATTTATGAAAAAGTGTATTTTGAAATAAAAATATCTGTAATGAAATAAATGATGTTGATTTGATCCAATAAAATGGTTATTAAAATGAATGAGGAAATAAGATTTAATAATAATGAGTTGAGTTTTAATGTCTTCAATTATTTCACAAATTGTTGGTTCATTTACATATTTTATACAATTTATTCATATCTTTTTTTTTTTACATTGAACACTGGTGTTTCATAGATTCAGAGTGATCAATGTTAAATAATGAATATATTATGAAATAAATAATATGAAGAAACAAAATATCGACATAACATTTTGAAAGGTCATGAATTTCATCTCATCAGTGGAACATAGGAAGTTTAACAGTGAAGGCAGAACCCCGTGTGCTCCTGTAATGGAATGTCCACACCAACACAAACACCCAACCTTGCTGCAATCACACACTTCTTGAAGACATGGAGAATAAAAATGCAACAGGCCACAGACTTACTTTATTTGTTGCCCTTACTGTAATCGGACAGTCTTTATTGTATTGTAGTTAGAATTCAGCAATCCACACACCAGACATTTTCCCCACAGAGATCAAAAATCCTAGCCACACAGCTCTGGGTGAGTACATGAAGCTTTGGTTTCATTAGACAGTTCTGAGCATTACATGGACATCATGACATGAGAAAGTTTGGCTTGTTATTGCACCTCAGCAAAGTCCAAATGGTACGACCTCCTGTCCATGAACTCTGGTAAACCCTCCATGTCACCATAAAGTCTCTTTAAGAGGACATTGATTAAGACTTGTACTGTCCATATTACTGTATCTGCAGGGGGATGAAAGAGTTGCTCCTGGGGGAGGAGGGGTTCCCTAGAGACTCATGTAGGATATGAGTGACACAACAGTGTCTTAAGGCCATCATATACTCCAAAACAGACATGTAGTCTGTTAATACATTAAGTGTCTGCATAGGTGGACGAGAAGATGCAAGACATCCATGTGGACTCTTGCAACCATGGTCAAACATTAGAGCTTTAGCATGGAGTGGTTCCACCACATGGCTCTAGAACAGCTTCAGTGCTCCTTGTCATAGATTCAGGTGAATGGAATGAACAGCATCCTTCCAAAAGATGTTCCCTCATTTGATGATAGTGGTGGAGAACGCTGTCTAAAGGCCAGACTATACTCATAAATGGAGTCACACGTACACGCTGTTGTTTATACTACACTGGGTGTCTGCATAGGTAGGCGTGCTCATGGTGAGCACTTAACGCTCTGGTCTGCAAAATATCCACGCAGACCCTAGCAAACATGGGCAGATGATGAAACTTCCGGAGCACAGTCTATTGCTGTTTTTCCACGGACTCGGATAAGCCTGCTTTAATAACGGAGAGCCATGAACAGATGTGTTTGCACTGTTTTCTTCCCAATCCAAACCCTCACCTATTCCGGCTTGTACTTTCAGATATCAGCGTTTAATGATCGTGACATATATGGGTATGTCTTTGTTAAAGACTTAGGAGAGCTTAGTTAGCCGTGCTATTTTTCATTAAAAATGACTAAACAACAAGATATTTACATATTTTGCGCTATTTGGTCAGTGAGACAGTCAGTTTTAAATATTGCAGGGAGGAGTGGTACAGAGAGTAAGCAGCCACAGTGAGCTGTTAGATAAAGAGCTGCAGATGACAGGCCCATACTGTCATTTGTGTAAACCAACAGACCTCCAACACGTCAACAAGGCAAACCATTCCACCATGCCAGCATGGCTTAAATGGTCCCGGTTACTTACAGCTCAGCTCAGCGGAGTATCTCCACCTGTATAATGGGCCACATACTGTATACACAATAGCTATGGACAGCAGGGTGGACAAGTTGTTCTGTTTATACTACATTGGGTATGTGCTTAGGCGGACATGTTCACACATGTGCATTCCACGCAGTCATGGGCAAATGACAAAACTTATGTCACACAGAACCTCACGGCTATGTGGATGCAGAAATGATCATTTGTGATGAACACGTCACTTCAAAATCTTATATAATTCTTATAATTTTCACCTAATTTTCATACTCAAACTATTCAGTGTCCTCTGACCTGTGGATGGGGGCCACGGCCATCCCGGAAGAGGTCACCACTTATCACCCATCTGTATCAATTTTGTAGTCTGTAAGAATGCTA
Source organism: Oplegnathus fasciatus (assembly GCA_003416845.1). Taxonomy (NCBI): domain Eukaryota; kingdom Metazoa; phylum Chordata; class Actinopteri; order Centrarchiformes; family Oplegnathidae; genus Oplegnathus; species Oplegnathus fasciatus. The sequence continues at coordinate 2,603,725 of NTHP01000033.1, forward strand.
CTGGGTCAGTAATAGTCATTTTGCTTTAGCCAGATGTACTGCTGAACCAGAAGCAGGCTGACACAGAAACCATATATAAAGTGACTGTTCTATCTCTGCTAAACTTTCCATAATAGTAACTGCAGAAGACACTTTCTACAACTTGTCAGCAGTGTAGCACTGACTGAATACCAGAGGACAAAAACGAGCCCAACTTTATAATGTCATGAGGCCGTTAGTATTAGCCGTGTGCGGCATCCTCCCACAGCAAAGTACATTATAAAATGAGATGACAAGCAACAACAGCATTAATAAAAAGGTTTGGGAGGAGGTATATGTGCAAAAACAGGTGGTTACAATAGAAAAGACTCCTTTTGATCCAAAGGTGACACACACACACAAAAATAACATTTAAAAAGCTAATCTTCACTAAGAAATACGGCTAGAAATTTACAACCAGGGGTGTGATCAGCACACAGTCATATAAAAATACATGAGTAAAAAGCAGGAAAATAAGAAATCATCATTAATAGTGAGTAGGAGTTCTGGGCCTTTATAAAGGCTAAAATTCTCACACAGAAACCTGGTTTCATTCATTTGGTTTTCTCTTCCCTTTCTTTCTCTTCTTTGGTGTTTACTGTCTCCCTCCTCTGAAGGGAATAACTGTGTTCAGCTGCTGGTGTTCAAGTGTGTTTTGCTCACTTCCTGATCTGATTTATTCAACTCCACTCTCTCTTAAAATTCAAATGTTCATGTTAGAACTGCTGGTATCCTGCTGCGACTCGGGCTCTCATATCGTCACCACTGTGACTGGGAATGTTACATGTGTCTGAACCTACATGTGTCTCTCAGGGTAAAAATAATGTCCATTAGTATATTGAGCCATACAGAAATGAACGGACTCCAACACTAGTGTCAGAGGTTCAGCTAGGAACAAGTTCCTCATCGATAAAATACCTGAAAGGCAGCAGAAGCAAAACTGGTACCACGTTTTGGTAAAGTACTCTTTATCAAGCTGGAACTAATTGCTTACTTCACGGGTAATAAAGGCTTCTAGGCCACTTAGAAGCCTTTAATATAACAGTTTTGGATTGCTAAATTGTTACAAATCTCTTTACGAGCTTTAAAGACTCACTAACTTTTTTTAACTGCAAACATGATGCCTAGACAAAGTCCAAAACGACGCTATGTAAAGTTGTGGGCATTAAAACAACAATGAGCTAAAAGATGCAAAAAAGCTGAGAGGAACTTTGTCACTATGAGCGACACCTTTCACGCTACAGATTTTGATCCATTGATTCACACAATTGATTTGATTTAATTTGATTGCGATATAAGCATTGACAGGTTTCTTGAATTGTATCTGTAACATGCTAAAATAAGCCCAGTTATACTAGAAAAGTACAGCACGGGGTCTGACCACGTCGGAAATCAATAGTGTTTATAGTTGTTCTGAACGGCTCTCCTGGAGGACATTCATAGTGTTACACTCATGTTGGACTTACATTCAGTGTGTCGCTAATTGCTAATATGTTTGTCATCACAACTTTATAAAAAGGGATAATAAGTCAAATGTTTCATTTATACTGTGTTGTGCTGCCCCCAAATGGCCAAAATGAAATGAATGCAGCTTTAATAAGGGGTCATGGGTTTCACTTTCTGATTATCAAGTCAATGCAATTAAACATATTTTGGTCCAGATGCCACGCAGATTTTTTGGTAAATGGTCCAACAGTCTCTTGGGAGAGTCTCCCTGACAAATTAAAGAGCTAAAAAGACTAAGTACGTGTGGAGAAGGAGAAACACTGGCCGAAAGGATTTTTCACAGCCCGCTAACCCAAAGCTGTTCTTATTAATGGCTTCTAGCTGTGCTATAAAGCATTAGTACATGATTTAATGATTAGTTAAGCCATTAATCACAGTTATATAAAGGATGCCTTATCAGAAAGTGGTACCAAAAAATCTGTATGTAATTAAACAAAAGACTCAAGTGGACTGATGGATCTAAAATCTAACATATAACATCACACCTAAAAACTACAATTAAACTACAATGAACAACAGATGAAACACACACACAAGTCCATGCAAAAAACATAATGTACGCCATCAACCCAAATAAAAACATCAAAGTGTTCTGAGAGTCACTGCTTTTGGATGAATTAGGTAATAAATATGTGAGAAGAAAGCTCATCATCAAAGAGATAAAAGAGTTCAGCAGAGTGAAAAGTCAGACTATGAAGAGCTGGAATATAGGCTGACAATACCATCCACCAATCAGCAGATTGCTCTGCTGTGTGTATATGTGTGTGTTAGTGAGTATGTGTCAGCAGTAGTCTTTTCACATTCCATAGTTAACAGAGCTCAGCGCTGGTCTCTTCTTGCCTTTAATCTTCAGGGATCCGTAACGAGCCTGATGACAAAATAATGAAGATAAAACAGTTATGAATGTGTTCATATTACATCCCTGAGTTTCTACACTGTTTGTACATGTAGTGTATATTTATTTTGAAATCATTCTGTATCACAACAAACTCTTTTGCACCTCCTCTCTTTGCCTTCCAAGGTCAGTTTCCTTTTTGATTCATCTTTGAATGTTTGAATATTTCCTTTTTTTTAGACAATACAAAAGGAAATAAATACAGGTGCTTTTTGCTATCTGAACAGCCTCCAACAGTACAGAACCCAACACTTACATCTTTGCGTATTCTGGATCGGGAGATCTTGACACTCTGCGATCGTCTCAGTCCTTTCTGAGTGACAGCCTCGTCTTCAGAGAAGGTTGGTTCAGCCTCTTCATCTGTCCTCTCCTCCTGGTCATAAAAGTACTCTGAAAAACATGAACACACACATACACATATCAGCAAACACTCAGACACAGACAATCTGTTATATATTTAATTCCCCTGAGAGTCATGCTGTATAATAAGGTATATGAGGCACTTTCACCGCACCTGTCCAATCACAACCTACTGTATAAGTAAACCACTATTTACTACTGTTGCTAGCTTCTCCGTGTTCTGGTGTGCTCATTAGATGAGTTCAAAGCACAGTGATCACACTGACCAAATACCAATATTACAATATTACCAAATGTGTATCAATCCGTGGCTGAAAATAGTCCACAACAAATGCACTATTTCCTTCTGTTTGAGCAACGTTTGCTGAAAACTGCGGTGAGCAGCTGTTAAAGGAAATTACTGAACCTTTTTAAAAATGGAACTATATATTTGTGAGCCGATTTAAAAGATTAACATCTTGAGTAAAGTTTCGATTAGGAAAGTATACAATATCCTTAGCCTTATCCTTTAATGAAGCCTATTCCATTAACAGTTCTAAGGGATGTGAGACAGGCTACAGAAGAGGTGAACTGAGTTCTGCCAGTTGAAACAGGCACTGTGCTATGTCCCTGCTCATGAACATGTTGAACACCTGGATTCCATTTTAACTTGGAATGTGATTGGTGGAGATAATAACAACTCACTATCTGGGATGCAGTGTTTTTCTTAGTTATTTGAATGGAGGGGAACTATATTTTAGCAATGACAGAATACCTCTGATGTGCATGTTCTCATATATAAGCACTATAGTTGATGGTGACAAAGACTATGTTTTAGAATGTGTCATGTAAGTGACTTCTCTTAAACCTAAGCATCTAGTCTATCTAAGCTAACCTAGTGCAGAAAAAGACCTTCTGATAGCCTTGTACAATAGGAGGCTGCTGATCAACAGGGCAAACAGACACCACAGCAATTAGAACTTAGCAAAAAGACAGAAAAGACAGAAAAAATGCAAAGATAGAATGAAAGAATAAAAACACCATAGTAGTGAGCACTCTGCACTTGAAATAGAGACAAAAAAATAGTGACAATGCAACTAAATTTGCTGAATTTTCACTTGGAGTGAACTGCTTACAGCTTACATGCCAAATCATGGGAACATTTTTTGTTTTCACTACAGTGAATGAACCCTGACGATCGCTTGCGGCCATCGATGATTACAGATTCTGATTACAGGCCTGTGTTGATCTTGTGTAGAGAGCTGTGGGAAATCAAACTGTGAGTGAGAGAGGCAGCTGGTCCAGCAGGGGTCAGCAGACACAAACACAGGGCTGGCCCCCTGCTTGGGTCTCTTTGTCTCTCCCCATACATCCGTTTCACACCGTAGCAAGGAAAATCAACTTTATCAGCAGCATATGTCTACCAGTGTGGTAGACAACACATCCATAATTTGGCTATGAAACCAAAACAGTGTTTACAGTGTTTTCCAGAGTGACCAGAAATGTTCTTATCTCTCTCATCACTTTTAACAACCTGTGTTGACGACAACATTCTGATCCCCAGTTCAGCAGCAACTGATTATATCTGAATACAGATTCATCAAACAAGAGCTCCCATGTTTTTTCTGTTCCATCATGAAAATGAGGATGTTTTCATTCACAGACTGCTGATCAGACTCAGCTCATTGATTAGCATGACATGGCCTTCATTTCAATACTTGTTTAGTTTATAATAAATAATTATTCCCACAAAAACAAACCAACTACTAACCCTTATGCAAATGTTCAACAACATGCCACAATTTTAGAAATAAAGTTTATTATTAAATATATGAAGTATGTCAAATTCTAGAGAACTGACATTCCTGTAAACACCCAAAAACTTGTGTTTTGTTACACATTTTTATATGGTCGCCTACACCTCCATCCAAGCAAAGCATAAAACTATGCCCCGGCAGTATTAGTGTCCATTAGTGTTTTCTATTTGCTCTGGTTCAAACAGGGTGAGATGAGACAGAGGCCAGCTTCAGATAAGATTTTAGATTCCAACACAAGATCAAAAATACCAGCTGAATTCTGTATTGGTTGCAGCCTCTGTCAGAAAGAGACAAAACACCCCAGAGCTGTAGTTTTGAGGTTGGTAGCGATGAAAGAACTCAGTCCTACTACTTAAACAGTGTTTATCAACACAATATTTCCATACTTACTACTATTGACTGCTGTTTGCAAGCCAAATTAAAGCTTTACTTTACTCTACCCTGCAGTTGAAACTACCCTTGTCTAGAAACCAGGTGCTTCAATGTCCCCAGCCTGCTTGGCTCCCTGTCTATACTGGTCATTTGCACAGGAATAACATGTTACATTAATGTTTCAGGGTGGGATTTCATTCTTTTACAGAGCTAAATTCTCTGTCTGGACTGTGGAGAACAAATTCAAGTCATTCCAGTCATTCCAGCTATCACCATTCTATTCTGTGGTAAAACTCTCCAATTTCCTGTCATGACGAGAGCTGAGGGCTTTATTAAACAATGCTCTGTCTAGCTCTGCCAAAAGCAAAGACCTGGAGCAACTTCAACTCAACCAGGATTTTGGAATATTTCTCCAGAAAAAAAGCACAATTTAGTGGGTTTTTTTGTCCTGGATATTTACACTGCCTTAACCTGCTGTTGAGCTTTACTTTCTCAAGACACACTGCATCTTCTTAAGGCACACTCCTAAAACTGCTGCTGAATTCACCTGTAAATTCAAGTCAAAGGACACCCGGTGTATTTTTGGGTCTGTTGTCATCTTCAGAACAGACCCAAATACACAAATTCTTCTGTTGCCTCAAATAACAGAATACAGCTTAGCTGCATTAAAACTAAAAGGTTTAATAAGTACAATAATACCATAGCAGGACGGTGTGTGTGGGATTGAATCAAAATAAACTACAGTGTGTGTTCATGGTGATGAAGGAACATGTCACCCAGTGCAACAGTGTGGCTCACTGATGTGTTTTTAATAGTTTAGACAGATATAGATATATCAGGCTGTGATACACACACAATACTACAATCAGTGTTGCTTTAACTCACATGGGATTTGCTGACAGTAACATAATGTAGAATATCACCAGAGTTATCCTTTGAGTCATATGTTTAACAAAACAATCATCTGTAGACAACCACTGTTGCCAAACAGCTAACAACCTCCAATATGGCCACCAGGGNCCTTCCAGCCATCCATCCATCCATCCATCCACCTCTTCTTCCAATTCACTCCTTCTCCATCTATCCCTTACATCTCCTCCTATAAATTCATCTCTGTCCTCTCCTTCTCCTCCACTCCCACCCCTACTCTCTCCCTCTCCATGCCTCACTGACTGGCTGTGTGTGCAAGAGAGATATATAGACCATTAGTGTAGCGAGAATGAAAACTTTGGCTGTGCCTCAGGAAAACTGGCTGTGCCAACAGCTGAAGCACAAAGTGACGTAGCTGAACCACCGTTTTGTTAGGTGTTGCATGAGGCGCACAACCAACCAGGTATTACTATTTCCCACTAGTCCAGGTACAAACGTCTTGCAACAACGTCAGGGAGAGAGAGAGAGAGAGAGAGAGAGAGAGAGAGAGAGAGAGAGAGAGACGCTGCTGTTGGGCACAGTGACTGAAACGATCTGAAGCCATCGTGCAGTCGATTAATTTAATGATATTTATGGAACAAAAATGACAGTGCAGCCATATAACAAATTAAAACATCAATGCAAGAGACACATGACTGTATGACTGAATTTGAGTAGTAGCCTATATTAATAAGTAGGTCCTATATTAATGACTATTAAAGAAGTGTAACGGCAACCAGCCTTTCAAACCAATAGACCTGACGAAATTAAATAATACAACAAAATGGAGTACTGAATTGGAGTAGTATGGTGCTAGTCTATGTGGATTAACTCTTAAATGATTCTATTATTTAGTAGAGNCACACACACACACACACACACACACACACACACACACACACACACACTTTCATTGACATGCCAGCCAGCCTGCAGTTCTCATCAAGCAAGGGAGAAAGAAAGCAAGGAAGGAAGCAAACAAAAACAAAATAAAACAAAGAAACATAGAAACAAAATAATGAGCTGAC
>NTHP01000033.1:2614134-2628756 GCA_003416845.1 Oplegnathus fasciatus
AAAAAAAAAACTCCTCCAAACATGAAGAGATATAAATGAAGAAAAATGATTCTTTATTACAACACTACAAACAAGATGGAAATAAACACCAAGATGTATTTTCAGCTATCAGATTTGGTAAAAGAACAGAAATGTTTGAAAATCAAAAGGATGGGGAACATGGTGTCATGGGAGAATAATGCTGGCATGAAATGGAACGATCTGTCCATGCTGCTTACACTGACTGGTTTTTACCTCCCAGAGTAGCCTGCTGAAGCGCAGAAACCCTGAAGAAAGAAGGATATCAGTACAGAGAGAGAAGAAGAAACAGAGTCACAAGAGGGTTAGCTAGTTGGCATGTTGGGGCACATCTACACATCATCTTGACCAAAACAAAAAACAAAAAAAAAACCCCATTCAATGTGGCCTTTAGTCTTTCTAAAATCAGTGTACATGGTGGTGAGATACTTGGAGCAGAAGTCCAGCAGAAAAGTAATACCGTTTTCCCACTGGCTCTCAATAAACTGTTCACACGATATTAAGCATTAGGCTGAAAATCTTCCACTGTCCAAGCTGTGTAGGAGCAGAAGCATTCCTTTTCATAACCTACAATCAATTCAAGGCAAAGATCTGTATTTGGGTTGCACCAGCTATTCACAAATCCATCTCACTAGTGAATTACTAAATTGGGTTGCGCCATTAAAACTTAAGAAATGTCTTGGCTAGTAAAGATCGGTTGTTAGGAAACCTCCCTAGGGCTGTCCAATCAAGAGCAATCAACAATGTAAACAGGAAGTCAGCATTCAAAGTTAGCACAAGTTCTAAAAATTACAGTTTTAGAGGCACAAAAGATACATCTTTTGTAAATGCTGGTATTACTTTGTTTATTTCCAGCACACATGGAGAAATCTGTGTGTTTCAGAGTTAGCAGTATTTATACAGTGTTACAATTACATATTCGAGTATGCTAACCCAGCTGCCTAACATTTCCGAATGTGAGGTATGATGTATCATTTTTGTGAAATTAATGTAAAATCATCAAGATTCACATCACTAAACAGTATTTATCAAGTTTCAGGTCAGATATGACTGCTTTACTCTTCATTCAGAACGGGTCATGTATTAGCAAGCTAAAAAAAAATTAGTTTCGTCGGTTCTTACACAACAGTTACACCTGGCTGTTAGTGGGCATAAATATTTAGTAACAACACATTTCTACCTAAGAACCAGTTTGTGTGGTGCAGCCCGTTTTACTCCAAATAGTAAACACTTGCGGTAGATCTAGGCTAAGTGTGAACTTAAGAACAGCTGGTGCAACCGGCTCCTGAACTCCTTGTGGCCCTGATGAAATGCACTTCTATAACTTGTTATCAGCGCTGGCAGGAGCATGTTATTCTGTGTCTGCTAATACTGTCTCCAGGGGCTTGCTGTAGCTGCAAGGCATTACAAGCCCCACGGACAGAAACAGCAAACACACAATAGTAGGGAACTGACAACATTAACTCCAATTTAGAAAAGTTCATTAAAGAGGCAATCAAGGGGCAAGGACAGCATGCAGCGGGGCAGGAGGAACCACATAACAGAATGTTCCTGCTCTGTATCTGAGTGGAAAAAATGATATTCTATGGTTAATACAGAGGTAGAAAATTAGGATCTATACCAACAACAACATACCAGTGAGTAGGCACTACTCACTGGTATGTTGTTGTTGGTATAGCAATGTACCAATGATGCTGTAAGAGTGAGTTAGCCATCTGGACTGACCTATTTTAGCCCATGACCTACAATTTGAATGTACTGTTCATTACTGCTGACCATGCATACCATGGCTTCTTGTTCAAGAGTGGCGAACCCTTCCAATGTGGAGGTGGTAAATAAGATTGCATGGATGTTGTGATAAGGAGTTTTCTTCTTTTTAGAAAGGCAGCCAACACCCACACTTTGCATGTCTGTGTTATCTTGAATGCACCAACAAGGAAGACTTTTCAAAATAGTATCTTCTGGTATTACCATGCTATATTTTTACCTTGAAAAACAGTGGACTGGAAACCAAGGACTGCCTGGATGGTTGGAAATCAATCTAAACAACTATGGGATGCTTTGGAAAAAGGCCAAGTAAAAATTAAAGATTTGAAGCATCAGCCCAAATGGACAAAAACATATCTGAACTGGAATATTCTGATACAGGTGGGGTGTACTCCACTGGCTGTGGGTGTGTCATGTGGACATGGCCAGAGTTGAGTCTCAGCACAGTGGACAGTGCACAGACCAGGGAGCAGAGCAACAACAGCAACAACAGAGGAAAGCAATAAGAAAAAAGATGTTCAGAAAACCAGTCTGCTTCTTCACACCTGTAGAGGCTTTACAGATGCAATTTAAATCAGCCTCAGGCTACGTGCGCATCAATATGCATGTATGCTGCATGCATAATAGAGGATGGTTGAAATGTGTGAGTTTCTTGCTCAATAAAATCACATGCTTAATAGACTGGGTACCTATGGTCTAAATGCTGAGATGCATTTGTTAACCGAACCACGGCTCCAGTCTCTGCTGAAATCTTTCAATGTGCTCTCTGAGCTGTTTGGTTCAGTCTGTCAGGTAGGTTCACACAGATGGATTCTACGTACAATGCAGATGGTTTTACTGTACAAGCCAAGTTTAATCTGACTAAAAACACAAAAGCTTTGAATTGATTTGAAATAGCACGGTGACCTAAATCAGTGATGATAAAACACGGAGGGAAAGAGGAGAGAAACAGAAAAGACAAGGAGAGGCAATAGAAATAAAAAGGAATATAGGAAACAAGATGAGATAAGATAATCCTTTATTGATCCCCGGAGGTGAAATTCCGGTGTTACAGCAGCACAAAGTCAGATACAAGTAAATAGAAAGTCAAACTAAAATAAAAGATGGAGATAAAGTATAAAAGTATAAAGTATAAAGTATATAAAAGTACAAAGTATATAAAAGAAATAAGAATAGAATAAAATAGAAACTATAGAAGAGCAATTAACTCAATACTCAAACGTATAGGCAATAAATAAAGGAAAAGAGAGGAGATGAGGCAGAGAAAAGACAAAGAGAGAGACACACCGAGCGTGGTGGAGAGAGAGCATGAGATTGGAATGTTGGAGAGTGAGAGAGAGGCATAGCTTTGAAGCAGTGATTAATGGCTTGTTTAATGTAAGCAGAGACAAGAGGGTTTTTACAAGTCCCACTCTGGTGTCACTATAAGGACACATACGCTACAGTGAAGACAGAGGTACAGCCAACAATTTCTTATTTCACACAGTCGCGCCCTGGGCATTGATCCTTCTGAATCACATCTCCTTTTTTTCAATATATACACAGCTCAAGTCATTCATTTTTTTTATCAGACTAACTTTTCTTAGGCTAAATTAATAAAGTCCAACACAAACTAATTGAATTGAAGAGTAACAGGGGGCAAGTTATCAAAGGAGTGAGCTTAATAGTGAACCAGAGGATCTTAGTAATGAAAGAGAATAAATCTAAGTTCCTGTCTTGTGGCATTTTACCAAGGCTACTTTTTTCCTGAGACTTCCTAATGGCTCCTGGTTACTTGAAGAGTGAGTTTACATTCACACTGGCAACTCTGTTACGGTCCGGTTTTGAAGTATCTCGTTTATACCTATGCATATGTACACATTATATCCTGGTTTCAGAAACCTGGCTTTGTGGTCCTGGTCCTAGTTTTGAGAAACTTGAAAGCACTCTAATAGAAACTGGGATACTCTGACACGTAGACATCTGATCCAGGTCTCTGCCATGTATGTAGGTGTATCTTCAACTGGAGTAAAAGGGATTCTGACAGCACATTACAAATTACAAATACTAAAACTATTATGATAAACAATTTAAGCATGATCTCCATATTAACATGAAAGTGAAACTAATACTGGTAATGCAGTGAAAAACGGTATTGTTGCCTTTGTCTTCCATACAGCACACAGAAGAACCAGAAACCTAAGTGGGCTCCTCCTCAACTGTTCTGTTGTACAACAATTACAGACAGTGGCTGAAACGTTAAAGAGTTAAAGACCTGGGTGCTTGCAGATGACTGGAAACCTGCATAATGTTCAAATCATGTACACAGTGAAATGAATAACCAGGTTTTTCTTTTGGCTGCACTCAAGGGTGTAGCGATACGCATATACGACTTCCTCGGTTTGGTACGCCCTGTGACCCAAACAATTACTGTCACAATAGCCTATTTATGCCACTACCCGCTAGGGCTGAACAATTAATCCAAATATTATCAAAATCGCAATATGGCCAAATGCAATATCCAAATCCCAGGAGCTGCAATTTTTTGATAAAGGTAAAATGTGTCACAACATACCATAATAAATGAAGCATTGTGGTGTTACAGAGATGCCCCAGCCTATAAATCATATTTTCCAGATGTAAGGGAACATGCTTGTTTGGTACAGACCCCAGCAAAAATCACATCATTGTCATTTTTATATTTTTTCCAGTGAAAGTGAAATTCAAAAATTCCCACTAAAATCATGACTCATATCGTAACATCTGTCAAAATAATCGCAATATGATTTTTTTTTGCATTTTTTGAAGCCAACCCACATGATCCAACTCAAAAAGAACATCATTTGCTTTTACTTCAAAAAGAGTACAACGCATCTTGATTTTCTTCATTCATATTTTGCTCAAAATGTTATAATAACAGTGACTCATGGATCCAGCACCATGTATCAAGCTGAATCATATCTATGCTAGATGGTTTCTGCTGTGAATGTGGATCTAATAACTTGACTTTCTACATAGCAGTAGATTCCCACTGCCTGGGATTACCTCCGTGCAGCGAAGCCTTAGACAGGAGATCAGCAGGGATTGTGTGATACACTCAGGTATTCACGCAATGCTGATGAAATCAGTTCACACACACATTTATACTAACTTTGCAGTGAGTGGTAACTGAGGGACAAGGTACGTTCGAGACACACTCACAGTGGATACATTTGCATGAGCACAGTTAAGATTTAAGTTCATACAAGTTAAGGTTTCATTCAGGATCTGCTGTAGCATTTAATGCAACTCTCCTGCATTCATTTACACACTGATGACGCCATTTCTGTCTCTGTCCTTTGAGTGTGATTTGGCAGTGAGTAACCGAGTGAGTACATTCTGTGCCATCGGGTTGAATTTGGCATAATAATCAGCTGGATTGCTTTACTGTATAAAAAAGGTAGAGGGCACTGTTGTATCAGAGCAAAGGGAACTAAAGCTTTCAAGGTTTTCTTACAATGGCAGACAGAAAAGAGAAAAATGACTTTCAAAATGTTTATCCTTTGATGAAATACCAAGATGAAAGAGTGAGATACAGGGTACAAACTGCCTCAGTCATGCAACTGTGAATTTTTGGTTAATAAAGAAAGGCATCTTAAGTACAATGATAATGACAGTACATTAATGATGAATATAATTAATAAAAAGTAGCACCTTTAAACAAACATCAAATGGAATATAGAATAGGATTTTTAGTATTGGTATAATCCAGAGACACTTGCCTTGACAGCTGCAGTGACAGCAGCGGTGGCTGCGATGCTCAGTCCCTGTTTGCCGAAGTTGACCATGGTCTCATAGCTCCTCTCTTTGGCCTGCACAATATACTCATCTATTTCCTACAGGAGGACAATCAATGTCAATGGACAGCAGTGTGACTATAATATCCTCAACAACAAATACTCCATGTATACAGAGGCAGACATAAATGGATGGATAGATACTCTTACCCTCTCTCTGGAGGACAGCAGAGGGTGCAGACACTTCCTGTAAATGAGACTTGCTCCTCTGGTGTAGGGAGACAGCAGCCAGATCACAATGGCTATCTTCAGCTCGTAGTACAGAGGAAACCTGGACATGTACACACACACACACACACACACACACACACACACACAATAAATAACTGTAACCCATTTTTAGTCATTTTGCCATGGCCATCATCATCCTCCCCCTTTGTGGTGTGGTGTTACAGATTGTTACTCCGACTCAGAGGACGTCTCAACTTTCTCACATCGTGCCAAAGGGCACCTTTTAAATCTTTGAGTACAGATCGTTTTTTTGAGGTTTAATTCACAATGATTGGTATTCTGCTGCACTGCCAGTGTTTGAGTCTGAATGTATGAATGGGGCAATAAGTTATGGTTAGGGGCCTCACAGATGAGTGGATGGGGTTAAGGTAAAGGTTGGGTTCATGTTGACTTCAGGGGAAATACAGATCGATGGGGAAACGCACTTTGACACAACACTGGCTCCAGCAGTGCTTTAGATTCTTCATCAGCGTATAAACTTGTATCTCTTGCATCCTGTATCTTCTCATGAATGTAAAAAAACAAAAAAACAACCCATTGTTGTCTGTTTCTCAACCGCTTTCTTCACTCACCTACCAAACAGTCCAAAAGATGATGACATACATCTGAAAAGTCACGGTTTGTAAAATACAGAGGAAACGCAAGAAAGTGTGAAAGTGTATCAGAGTTCCCACACATTCTTCTAGCTGTCATCCTCATTACTACAAGGCCATTCTAATGACATTAGTTAACACTGAAATTCCATACGTCAACATAATTAATATCAGCAAGGGAATTTCCACTAGTGATAGAATCATCCCATCTCCAAAACTATAATAATAATAATAATAATAATAATAATAATAATAATAATAATAATAATTGTACTTTATTAATAACTCACCATGTCAGTGTTAGGTCGGTGATGGTCTCCACCGCAGTGTAGAGGGCAAACACAATCCAGTACATCATCCATCGCACCTACACAGACGCACACAAACAGAAAGGTCACTGAACTACAGAGCTGGACCAACAAATCCACCGTGCTGATATATCAGCCGATATTAACTTATTGCAGATATACTGTATCTGTATTGTTGGATATGTCGGCTGATGAGTAACAATTACATAGTCGGTCAACCGGAGAGCACTGACATGTCTATATTTCACCCATAAAATGTCTTGCTTCCATCTTTGTCACAATTCTTTAAAAGAACAAATCTAAGGGATCAAGATTTTTTATGTTATGTGTTTGTTATGTTGTTATGTTTTTAAAAATGACTATGGGTCAATATGTCATTACTGGATTTTCTAAACTTCCAACTATCGATATTGGCTTCAAAAATCCAATATTGGTCGGTTTATACTGAACAACTTGCTTTGCTGTTAAAAATTCACAAATACTGCAATATTTCACCAGTCCTACAATTTGATGACAAAACCTCTATAAAATACCAGATTATATGACATATATTTTCATTGACGTAATTAACCCCATATTAATAAAAAAACTGCTAACCAAAACATAACATCAATACTGGGGACAGGCTATATGAACATTCGATTCTACCCTGCTACCTTTCGTGTCACCTGTCATTAAGCGTGGTGAGAAAATCAAATCACAGACCACCTTATTATTCTAATATTCGTCATCACCAAAAGTGGTAAAAGGAAATTCTTATTGAGCAGAGCTACTGAAAGCTGAAAAAGTATAGAAAAATAGGAACTGAAAAAGAACAGAAAGAGATCTGAGTTGTGACCATGTTCAGTGAGGCTGATTCAATGCTGAATTTATCTAGAAGGTGAACACGGTCATCATGGTCAATTCTTTAATAACTGGATTTAAACCACTTTAATACTTGGTAAGGCCTTAGATTATAGAATGAGGATTATATGGTATTCTTCTCTTTTCTTCCTCCTTTTATCCGGCACCTCTTTCCCTCTCAGGCTAGTAGTAGAGAAGGGCAAACAGAGGTTTAGTATTTGTTCTCTTTGCTTTTATGCTTTCTGTTGTCCTCCCTGCTCTCTCACTCCCTACGTCCCTCTTTGAGAGCTTTCCAGGCTCTTCTGGCTGGATTTCCATATCAAAGCCAGCAGTAGACGGTGGCAGGCGGGCAGACAGTCACATGGCAGGCTGAGGTATTAGCCAGACCTGGCCGCTGTCGCATGACTGAACACACACTGACACTAGCTAATGAAATGTCAGTGTGTGTGTGGGTGGGTGGGGGAGTGAGGGAGTGAAGTCTGTGTGTGAAAGAGGGAGAACAAGAGAGAGGGACACAGAATACAAACACTCACATTCACCTGTCTCACAAGCACAAATTCAGAAATACAAACACACACACACACATACATGCAGTCTATCTCACATTAGGCAGACACTGAACACACACTGCTGTCTGCACCATTACTGCTGGACTGGTTAATTGGTGACCTCATAGTGAACTCCCTCCACACTCTCACACACACACACACACAGGCTCATGGGAATGATAAATGTAAAAGGAGAGAGAGTGAAACAAAGAACCAGTGAGATGGAGAGGACATCTAATTTATATGTTTCAATCTACATCTGCCTCCACCTTCTCTGTCTCTCTTCTACCTCTCCCTTTCATCATCCATTTCATACCCCTTTCTTTCTCTCTCCAGCTCTAACAGCATTTTTCCTCTTTCTCTTTCCCGCCCTCCTTCATCTCATCAGTAAGGAGGACATTAAGACGTGACCTCAGTGAAATACAGCAGCCATTTTGCCTTCCTGAGGCAATAGCAGACATTTACTGGCCCTGTCTGTGAATAACTGCCTTCCATTAAAAGAGAAGAAAAAAAAACACCTGACATCAGCTCTTTACAGCCACTGGGACCACTGGTAATGCTAAACTTGGTAGACAGAGCATGAAGACAGCAGTGGAGACTGACCAATAGTACGTGCTACACCCTACCAGCCAACAAGTTTCATTCAGCTAAATAACTTATTTATAAATAGATTTAAGAATATAGATTTTTTAAATATCTAAAATGAGTTAATACTGTTAATGGCTTTTTTTTTACAAGTAAAAAGTTTCCATAGTGTCAATTTAAATGAAGAAGGGCTGCAATTATTCTCTTTATCGATTAAACAGCAGATTATTTTCTCCATTCATTGAAATTAAAAGTGTTTGGTCTATAAAATGTCACAAAATAATGAAAAATACCCATTCACATAATCAAATTGTTTGTTTTGTCCATATTCAGTTTACAACAAGAGAAGAAAACTATCAAATATTCATATTTGAGAGGCCACAACCTGTGAATTTTTATTAATATCTTCATCTTTCTGTTGAGTCTCCTAAAGGGTGTGCCCTAAAATCATTAGAACAAAGCAGAGCTCAAATAACAAAGAGCCCCATGGTGGTTTGTCTAGGTGAGTCATAGACATGTAATAAATGACCCTTCCACTCTTAATAAATAGGAGGGCTGTGAGGTTTGCGTAAATAGAAAAGGAATTTTAAATCACCTCTGTGTTAGCACATCATCGATGTGTTTTCTCCAGCCTTTATTATATTGTATATTTATTATCGACCTGTGTTTACTGCTTGTGCAGGCCAATTATTCGGGACTTAACTCTTATATGACTGCAAGCTTTTATTAGATAATTTACGCTAAATTGAGATGACTAGGGGTCAAAAGCTTTAACGGCCCTCTTTCAACTCATTCCTGTGTCAAAAGTGGTTAGGTAGCAGAGATGTAGTGACGCATAGTAGACAGCAATGTTATTTCTAACTGAGTGGTGTCCAGCACTGTTCTGTGATTGAAACTCTCCCTCCTTCCACACTGTTTTATTTTTACTCTTCAACAAGACACTGATTGAGAGACATGTCTGCCAGCACGCACCCACATGTACTGCATGTACACATACACAAATGCACACACACTAAAGTGATGAAAACATGAAAAAGAGGGCTGGGCCTCAGGAATGAATTTTAAGAGCCAGCTTTGTCATGAACTGGAGTAACCTCTGGCAGTGCTGTAGCTCAAGTCCCATAAAAGCAGCCACGGGCGCGTTTCACTTGTAGAATAGCTGCTACCTTCAAGTAATGAACTCTGGTTCATCAATGTATACATGAGATCCTTCACATATGTGCTTGCGGGTGTGCTTAACGAAAAAATAAATTCAATCTCATGAATTTGTTTTGGTTAGATGATCATGAAAGGCTGGAGGCATTTTTGCTAAAAGCAGTAGATGCAGCTCCTAGCTCATCCTCTAGTGAGATCCAGTCTTCATTCACTGATTCAGCACTCCTCCTGACATTTTCTGAAGGGTGCACAAAGTGGAAAATGCAGGGTAGTCCGGCAAAAAAAGTTGGTACTATGTGTAAATGCAACACCATCCGGCCAGATGATATGCAAGGGCTGGACAAAAATCCAATATTGTCATATATAGACTTCTGGTGGAATCTATCATGACAATACTCTAATTTCAACACAGTACAAATGGCCATGTGCTGTTTTAGCATTTTATAAGTATTCAAACTGGACATCCTGGTTATTTTTTTTGAAGTATCTACTGATCATTTCTGTCCATTCCTCCGTTGCATTCAGACTTGTTAAGAGAAATTTATCAGCCATTTACCTCTTCCAACCCAATGGCTTTATGCAATAAAGAGATTAGGCAACAGATGCAGACAGTGAGGAAGACAAAGAGAAGGAGAAACAGAGTGAAAGGAAGCTCAAAGCAGAGTCACAGCTCACTGCGTCTGAACCTGAGTTGGTGCGTTAAAGCTGCGTGTGAATGTGTTACTAACTCAGCGGACTGGGATTTCACTCTCACTGACATTAGTTACATCACCCAACTCCACCAGGAAAACACATCCAAGCCCTTAAATCTATATGCATGTATAGGTTCACATCAAAACCTGGGTTAAAATGGAAACCAGTGCTGAGACACAATTCACACTCTGCTATTCCAGTGATTTTGGAAAGTACACTCAATGTCGACAAACACAGACAGTTATTTCCCAAAACTGGATGCTGTCATCAGGTGACACTTGACAGAGATATTCCATGAAAATGGGTGTCATTCAAATGGAGGGCTTTCAGCTGGAAAATCAAAATGGTGCTGTACACAATCACATCCCAGTGCTCATCTGATTTGTATTTAGCTTTAAAAAACGGAACACTTTCTTTGACAGTGATTGTCATCAACATAAAACTTTATATATCAAATATTAACAAGAGCAGCAACTATTTCAATCTTTTCCTTTTTAAAAGGATTTACAGATATTTTTATATGCAGCATTCTAATGTGAAACCCTCCAAGATTTCAGGTAGACCTCTGATTAACAGCAACAATTCCATGCCCCTTCTATGGGGATTATTTAGAGGCATTCCAGGTAATGTAGAAAATCGCTAACAAATCTACCCGAGGTAAAACACATTCACAACTGTATCTTTGACCAAGAGTTATGTATACTGTATATCAGAGATGAAAATGCTTCACTTGAAGCCAATAATTGGTTATGTTTAATTTAAGAAGACTGACATATTAAACTACAGCACATAAACACCCAGGAGGCGGTGTGCAGATTCTGGTCCAGGCTCTTGTCATCTCACGCCTAGACTACTGCAACTCACTCCTGGTTGGTGTGCCTGTATGTACCATCCGACCTCTCATCTAGAATGCAGCAGCACGGCTGGTCTTCAACCTACCCAAGTTCTCCCACACTACACCGCTCCTCCACTCCCTGCACTGGCTACCGGCGGCTACTCGAATCCCATTCAAGACACTGGTACCTGCCTACTGTACTGCAAATGGCTCTGGCCCATCCTACATCCAGGACATGGTCAGACCTTACACCCCAGCCTGTCCACTACGCTCTGCTACTGCCAAACGGCTTGCTACTCCCTCACTACGAGAAGGGTCCAGCTACCGCTCAACAAAATCTGTCTGTTTGCTGTCCTGGCTCCATAATGATGGGACAAGCTCCCCACTGACATCAGGTCAGCAGAAACTCTACACATCTTCAATTGCAGACTGAAAACTCATCTCTTCAGACTGCTCCTTGGCCCATGAAAATACAACTGAATTAAAAAACAAAATACTGTTTCTTATTTGTTTCTAAGTGTAGCACTTGGAGCATTATGAAACAGTTCAGCATATTTGATAAGAGTTGATGTACTTGCATGATTCTTGCAATTTTTGGTTTGTATCCTCATGGTTGAGTGCACCTATTGTAAGTTGCTTTGGATAAAAGCGTCTGATAAACAAATGTAATGTAATAATGTAATGTAAACACTTGAATGTTGTTGGCTGCAAGAGAGCTATTACAGGAGAAGGAGGTGCCTAGCAAAGCTGTTTGGCTTTATGGGTAATCAACAACATAGACAGACAGGAAAAAGAGGAAAAGCAGCTACCTCCCACTTCCACATGCTGGAGCTTGCACACTGAACTGTTAGGACATGGCTAAGACACACACACACAAACAGAACTAATCTGATATACACAAGGCTTGACTTGCGTACCCACTGAATGCAGATAAAAATAAACGTAGCAGGTGTTGAATGTAATCACAGGATAACATACACAAAGATAACGTGTTTAAGCACAACTCCTGGTTTTGTTTGTTCAAATGCAATGCTCTATGCACAAAAGAGTTGGGTGAAATCAAATACAAATCAAAAGGGTGTGGTGGTAAATCAATATCTTGTCTGTTGAATTGCTTGTCTGACACCTTTGAAACAACTGTCCCAATCACAGTGGGGCATGACGAAAATGAAAAAAGAAGAGGGGAGGCCAGCTTCTCTAAATAGAAAAATAAAGCTCGTACTGGAGGTTCAGTATAGCATGCCACAAAATATCACATGACAAATTGGATCTGGTGATTTTTAAGTTGAATTTGTGTTTGCAGAAATACTACAAACATTTGGTCACCGTTGGTTGTGCAATGAGACCAATTGATTTATTTTTAAAGCATATGATCCATTCTATGCAGTTGTACACCCTGTGACTCTAGCACAAGAAAAGGAAATGGCTACAGTTGTTTTCAGTTAGCTTTGCCTACACATTACAGTAATGTGATATATCATTTTAGCCAATTTCTTAATATTACTGATAGTACTG
The DNA here is from genome assembly GCA_003416845.1 of Oplegnathus fasciatus. Taxonomy (NCBI): domain Eukaryota; kingdom Metazoa; phylum Chordata; class Actinopteri; order Centrarchiformes; family Oplegnathidae; genus Oplegnathus; species Oplegnathus fasciatus. The sequence goes on from NTHP01000033.1 coordinate 2,627,041, forward strand.
ATTCCAGTGCAGTTGGCATTGTTGCATGTGTGTGCAGCAGAATCATACAAAACTCAAGCAGGTCATCCAAACACGCTGAGTGATGCTCATGAACTTACATATTCCTTGACGTTTTTGGTCTTGACAGCTTTGTAAGAGTAGTATGCAGGATACAGAGTCCCAAACACCAGCCTGCAGGGAGAGAGGACACACAACGTGAAGCTTATAATTTGTATTACACACACTATCATCACATGTTAAATAACCATGGTTACCCATTCACTAATATTTCTTGCAAACCTGGAAACACAAACATACTGCTGCTGAAATGTTCTCAAGGCTGAATGTGGTAGAGTCTCCTCAGGTTAATGTGTCATTGTTTTGCCACTCCAAACGATCCTAAAGGTGATTTGGATTTATACTACAGATAGTCGTGGATCTATGTTTAGGTCTGTATGCACTAAAAGTGGAAATTGTGGAAGGAGAAACACTGATAAATACAACTGCTCTGTTTACATGAAAGTACAGTTTACAGCCTTTGCCTCCACCTTTACGGTTTCTAGATCCACAACAATTTCCCCATACTCCAAAATGGCAGAACAGTATAAGTGCAAACTGAGGCTTACATACGAAATTGTTATTTTCCAGTTAAAAGCCATCATCTTCCTGCAGAACAATCTGGGGACTTATTTATATCCTGGCTATGATCGGGTGTTGGGTCCTGACCTAGAGTCTGAAAACCACTGGAACACAAGACAATGACTCAATGTTTCCTCTGTAGTGTTCTGCAGCAGCAGCGGTTAGGGGTAATGTGGGGTTTGGTTCCATGTCCGGTGCTGTGCAGGTTTCAACACTGCTGAAGACATTTTAGTTTCTGTAGGTGGTGCTGTTTTGTCACAGCCACTCTTCCATTTATTGGAAACAGAATGGAAACATATAATGCATTACTTTCTGGGTATCAGTGGATTATAGAAAAGAGCTAAGAGACATTGAGAGCTTAGACCAGTAAAACAGCTTGTGTGAAACATCAGTGAAATAGAGTAGTGGACATTTATTTCATGAAAATCTCACAACACTGCATTGGTTTCTACCTGCCCCTCAGGTAGCATTTACTGTTTTATAATACATTTGTTTATTGTTGCATCCAACACTCAGGCCCCGTTTACACTTGATTTCAAGCGTCTCATATCTTTAAGCTAGCTGGTTAGCAGCACACATGGATGACTAGCACAGATGGAGTTTGACCAAGACAAAGTTTTTGCCCATCATATGTATATGTATATGTGTATACGTGTATATATATACAGTGGTGGACAAAATTATTAGAACACCTGACAGATCTGAAAATATTGACCTTTTTTTTTTGCCTCCAAAACATGATTTCATTTCATAATGTTCATGAAACATGCAGATGGTTGCTCTGAGCACAACAAATATCAGATGAAGTGAGTCCTACAGTTTTTATCCACTTTTGACTTTAATATTTGGTATGTCCACCTTGTGCAGCAATTACAGCAGCACATCTCTCTGGCATAGTGTCAATATATTTCCTGAGAACTTCAACACTAATGTTATCCCATGCCTTTTGAAACTCAAGCCAAAGGCTTTCCTTTGAATGTACAATAGATCTGTCCAGTTTATTTTCCAACTCGCCCCAAATTTGCTCGATGGGGTTGAGGTCCGGACTTTGAGGGGGCCAGTCCATCATTTTCAACGTTCCAGCAGATTCCTTCTGTC
>NTHP01000033.1:2628761-2651229 GCA_003416845.1 Oplegnathus fasciatus
TATGTATATGTATATATATATATATATATATATATATATATATATATATATATATACGTATATATATACATACGTGTGTATGTGTGCATACATACATAATACACCAGTACCAACATACTCCAGTATGACCATTACCTATCCTCTAAAACAGCTTCAATAAAAACTGAACATTTGAACCTTCATAAAGGTAGGCAGGACTGTTGCATTAGACTGGATGTATTTAAGATAGGTATACCTAATAAACTAGCAACGGAGAGTATGTTGCATTTTACTCCTGGTCTAGTCATGTAGAAATGACAAATATATTCTAAAATCGGTCATAGTTTGCTAAATATATGTAATGCAAGTGTACATGGTAATGAATATTTGGCAATTGTTCTGGACACTGGTTTGGCTTCCCTATCTGGCTTTTTAACTGCTAAATGCTCCACCATGTTGGCTCACCAGCTAGTCAATAACTGTGTCTGTCTGTTTTGTGTGTCGGTCTGCCGTTAGTGGGCTGGTCAGGGCTTTTTTGATGAAAACAGCTACCTGCAAAGTGACACTGAACCAAAAGAGTGAAGCCATGAGCTGTAAAACCAAAACAATGAGCTGAAATGGACCAAAAGGCTCTGTAGGAAGTGCAGAGTTGGTGATAGTTCCCTGTGGATTTGTCACAATGAGCAACAACTGTCACATTGTGACAGCTTTAAATTGAGTGCAGGAGTGCATGTTTAAATTGATTGTATCCATGTATAAATAAACATGTCATCCTATAAGAAAAAATATGCAGAGATATTACAGATATTATTATTGTAGTCTTTACCTCAATGGTGAGATAAACGCCACAATTATGAACAAAGGAGCAACCACTTACAGCAGAGAGTAAGACTATAGGTCTTTGTGGCTATTGTACACTATCTACTGAAAACAACAGAGCTCTCTTTCTATCCTGACTCTCACACACACACAAACACACAGTGAAAGCACTAACAAAAGAATGAATATCCACACCCTTGCTCACAGACACACAGAGTAACAAGGGCAGTTTGTCCAACCTCTCTGCTCTCAGCTGTACACCATATATTCTTCCTGACAGAACTGTGTGTGTGTGCGAGAGAGAGAGAGAGAGAGAGAGAGAGAGAGAGAGAGAGAGAAACGACTCGGTCAATTTATAGCATGACACTCCTTCCCTTCAATCCCTCTCTCTAACATTCTTCTGCTCCTCCTCTATCCTCCCCCCACACACTGAGCTTGCCATGTCTACAGCACAGTGTGTTCTCTGCAGATCTGCCTAGAATGCCTGCTGGATCTAGATCTGTTCAGCTGGAATAAACAGTGACTCGACAGACAGTAGGCAAATGGATTGCCATTATTGGCACGATGATAGAGGGGGGTAAATTACCGTAGTCGCACTACACTTTGTTGTAGATTGTAGCTCAGTACAATCTACAAGTTCTTCAACATACTTTCACGCTCATCATTACTCCAGTGTTGTACTATATTATTAGAACCATTTCAAGAGAGAGAGCAAATCAAAGAGCAGGACTGCTTTGTGGTCATATAAGATTTTTTAGTACCTTGACTTAAAACTGACATTTATGTCTATATTACCCATTAATAATTTAGAAATTGATTTTCCACAAAATTTTAAGAAAAAAAATTACAAATGTATTGCCTGGGCTGAAATCTGTTTAAATTTGAGCCAATAAGTACAGAAATGCCAAAGATAAAAAACAGTGTCTCCATCGCATAGTTTCTCCATTCGAGGGCATTAACAAGTTTATTTTTACACTGTAAAATGTACCACTCAGTATGTATCGTGGTCACAATTCTTAAAGAACGTATTTTAGGAATCCTTAAATTCAGATCTTCTGCTACTGTCAAACGACTTGCTATTCCCTCACTACGAGAAGGGTCCAGCTACTGCTCAACAAAATCTCGTCTGTTTGCGGTCCTGGCTCCACAATGGTGAACGAGCTCCCCACTGACATCAGGTCAGCAGAAACTCTACACATCTTCCGTCGCAGACTGAAAATTCATCTGTTCAGACTGCACCTTGGCCCATGAAAATTAAAAACAACCAACAAACAAAAAATGTATATGCATTATGAAGCAGTTCAGCTGATATACTTGCATGATGTGCGCTATTGTTAAAAGAGCACTCCACAGATTTAGCAGTGCACCCCTATGACATTGTCAGACTCACAATGGACAGTTTAAAAAAAAACATCAAAATCCATCGATTTCGATGTTTTTTTTAGACTGTCCTGAACCAGAGATGTCGTCTTTTTTATTCCACACATTCTTCTTCCTTGTCAAAACCTGGTGGCTACAGTACCCATAATGCAACTCGACAGCCAACACTTCAGTTGGAGATTCGGGTGTGTGATGCTAGTTGCGGCTAATGTAGCCTGGAGCCTGCAGCAGAGCTGAGGAGCGGGCTCCAGAGGACTGGTAAGCTCACTTCTTTCTAACGCCACACACCCACATTTTTTTTCATTTTCATTCACTGGTAGTCTTAAGTGACTGACTCAAGTGACATCACTTGAGGACATTTATCAGACTTCACACAGCAACCTTCTGGAGACACAAATGGCTTACTACATTATACACTACTTTTTTCACATACGGAGTAGTACTCCTGAACACCTGGAAACACACTTTGATCATTTATGATAAAGGGAAACAGACTGATTTTACACATCAAAGAAATATAACCAATGCTGCCATGGTAACAGAAGCCAATTGTCACCAACTCTAATTGAAAATGATGACTGCTGGCCACTTTTGCTCCTCATAAATCTTTCGGTGATTGCACAGTTCATGTAATATCCATCTGCTCTTTATCAGACTCTCTTCATCTCTTCGATCTGTAGCAGAAAGAAGGAAAAGAAGAAGTATAGAATAGCCCTTTTTGACCTTGACAAGAAAGGAAGGTGGGGAGATAAATCAGACACACCTGTGAGCTGGGGGAGGGGGGAAAACTAACAGGCAGCATGAAGAAGAACAGCAAGAAGAATGAGAGGAGCTAAATAAAGTTTAATCCACTTTCAGGAAATCTTTGCTCTCAAAAAGAAAAACAGTGATGGGGTTAGGGTTAGGGATATGATGTATATAAAAGTAAACGGAGTGGCAGTTGTTCCAAGAACCGGCTGGATTTCCTGAAATTTCCTGGAAAACAAGGTACTGCTGGAATTGTGCTGATTCCTGGAGCGAGTTTAGATGAATCGTGTTGAACTATCTCTTTGACCTGCTTGGATGCAGCTGTGAACGTCCTCATCCTTGTTGGATCTACAGTTAAGAAACGATTCCTACTAAAGGATGGAGCACCAATCTGTTCCTTCACCGAGGCCGTGTACCATACGATCATTTATTTATTCCACTCAATCTAGCAAATGAAAAACGGGTCAGAATTTTGTTTTTTGTAGGTTTTAAAAAAGGAAAATGACCCATGTGTTTTCTTGTTCTCTGGTTTGGTTTTCTTGTTTATTGGATAACTCATTTCAAGACAAAAACAAGTCTCTGTTTTTCTGTTTTGTTTGGTACTTTCTCTGCTGTGTGCACGCACAGTGTGATCTTACCTCATATAGCAGATTCAAAGAAAAACTTTGTAAAGCATTTTTGAAATTGAAAATAAAGGTCAGTTTGAATGATGACAGATGGACTGATGGTCCCGTGACCTGGTGAACATCCAGCCAAAAAGCAAAAACGTTACTGCAGGTACCGGGAGGAGTGGGGAGAGAAATACCAGTGGATCATTGCTGCCTTACGAGATCCAAACAAAGCACTTTGCATTTTTTAGCAATTTTCTTTTGCCACAGTTTGCAACTTCTACAACATGTTTGGTGACACTGACCAAAAGCAGCACAGAACGCTTTTAGGCACACAACTGTGAACATGAAAAGAGAGAGGAAAGTTGTCTTATTTCATTTCAGCGAACCTGTAACCATTTGACTATCACCCTCGGGTAGGGTTGGACGATAGGACGTATATATTAGCTATCTGCGATAGGCTGAGTCCATTGCCGGTTGATTTTTTTTGGGCGATTAAGAGCTTATTTCTCCTGGAGCCAGGAGAACGGACGGAAATGTGTATTCTACGGCGCACGGGGAGAAAAGAGTGAAACGAAACAAGTCTTTTCTCTTTCTCTGGTTTAGGGAACGGCGGCGATTTGAGACACCTAATGTACCTGGCTAGTTTGGCACGTCCCAACCCAGCAGTTGGCCAGGATCGCCTACCAACAGTTTTAGAAATCTGAAGGGACCTGGTGCATTGATACCCTGGTCTCGACTCATTTGTAAGACTGTCTCAATCATGAAATTTTAGTTGACGATTAATTGTTGACCCTGACATGGTTGCACAGGAGAGACGAATGCATGTGTTTAGAATGGGGGTACATTAGCTCATATAGGAGCATGGAATCCTTCAGGTGAAGTTAAATGATAAAAGTGTGGAGGATTTCACAAAAACAGAAACCAAGAGACACCCTGTATATAGTCTTCTATAAAGACACACTCCCTCTGACCAGAGTCCCTCAGCAGCAGGCAAGCCGCCAACAACCACAGCAGTTTATTTTCTGCAGTTGCTATAGAAACAGCCAGGCTGCCAAAGCTTCCATACTCTCTTCATGTCTACATCTCTCTGTCACACTCTGTAATTTCAGCTCACTGTGCTTTATTTGCATTAAGGTAGAGAATAATACTGCCGAACCATCTCTCAAAAAAAATGAAAGTTTGTAAATGAATCCCTTTCCTCTCCTACATTGGTGTGTGGGTGTGTTTGTATGCATGTTTGTAGTGGAGAAACTGGTTGCGCAACAACCCAGACCCTCCACTGCACACAAGAACAGCCTGGGGGAGGGGGGGAGGGGGTGTTGTCGTAGAAACATTGTAGAAAATATTAGGATAGTCTCTCTAAATGTCTATATTGCTCAGTCTGTCGGCAGTGTAGTTGTGCAGCAGTGCAGAATGACTATATGCAAGTCTTTCCTCTCCAACACTATAATTTGAAGGCCTTGTTTTTGGCTAGCAGATCTTAGTCATGCTAATGAAGGGCGATTGTTGTGCTGTGATAATAGCAGGTATTTGTGCCTCAATTGCTCCTAATTTGCTTTGACTGTAGTGAGAGTCTAGTCACAGAGCTCCTACACACACATGGCTGGGCCCATGGTGTGAAGAAAACTACACTAATAAACAAGCTCAACAATAACAACATTAACAAGCTCACATGTCACCCCTCCCCATGAGTTATCCAGTCTAGTCTGTTTTGATTTAAATGACGTGAGAGGCTTTTTTTTCTGCTTACTAATGACTGCTGTCATTCCTACTCTCAAGTGTAACCTTCCTGTCACTGAAGACTGTCCCACTTACAGGATGGTTTGTTATGCAGGGAAATGGGGGATGGGTTCTGGTTCCTCTGGGACAGCAGGACAGTCAAGGACAGGGAAAGCAAGCCTCAAGAGTGGACGGGAGTGATTTCATGTGCTGTACTCATTGCAAATATACAATTATCTGCTCCACATAAATTCAGAATAATTTCGCAAAACACATGATGAAATGTTGATGAAATGTGCCAAAAGGACAGCTTTTATGGACAGTCAAGCTGCATTAGCTACTAGCAGTTCTTGTTTACTGTATCCATGGATGTACAGACAACGATCACAGCATTACTTTTGACACACTAAAGAAAACATCTAACACAATGATTATGAGGCAAGATCTGCAAAGATCGTGGCCCAGCAAAAATCACATCGTCATTTTTATTTATTTTTTTCAGCGAAAATTAAATTCAAAAATTCTCACTAAAATCGTGACTCATATTGTAATATCTGTCAAAATAATCGCAATATGATTTTTTTGCATATCGTTCAGCCCTATTAAGAAGCAGACGTACAAGTATTAAATCTAATTGCATCAATCAGGTTCAATGTTTGCTCAGAGGGGCTGGACCCATAGTTCTAATTTCATATCTGGTTTTTATTTGCAAATGTACGGCATGCTACTGGCAGAGCCCGTAAATAATGGTTTCAGTTTCAATGATGAGTCCATACTACTACTAGTACATCACTAATAACTTAAAAATAACTTAGGTATAATTCATTCAACAAAAACTCTCCAGATCCTACCTGGACTCCAGATCAGCTTTCACTTTCACCATGACCTTCCATTAACTGTATCTAAGACATTTCTTTATATTTTTAAAGGTCTTAAATGCACATTTACTTCTTTCAGAGTCACTATAGACCAGCAGAGGCACATAAACCAAGGGTCTCCATAAACCAAGCTCACACAGAAGAAGTTGAACATGCACTGAAATGTTCTTGAAACAAATTTGTGAAAAGCATGGCCCCTTCTTCATACCAAAACTACCATCCGTCTATTTCCCTTCTCTCCCTCCTCATTCCCTTCTTCCCATTTTAACACCATCTCCTTCTTTCTCTGCATGCAGCTGAGAAAATAGAACTGTTGCTTTTAGATGGGCCTTGACTCTGAGCTCGGGGTCAATTTCCCTGGTTTCCTGACACCGTACACCACCAACAACCAGATGGAGGGAGGGGGAGGACAGGACGACAGGAGAGAGAGAGCAAAGGAAAAGAGAGAAAGAGAGAAAAAGAGCAATAAAAAACAGGAGACACACCGAGAGGGAGAGGAGGAGGGAGAAACAGAGGAGAGAGAAAAAAAGATCCAGCAATCTCTGAGAATTGAGCTTCCACCATCTGGTTTGAGCTTCAGGAATAAGAATTTGATTACATGACTTTTCCCCTAAAAACACAGAGGGAGGATTGTTGAGAGAACTGCTGCTGAAGCAAATGAGACTGGTTAGAGTCCATGAGTATTTCCTCATGGGGAAATAAATGACATACATCATTTAGACTGCTCTCACAGCTCTCTGAATCTTCCCATATTAAAAAAACTTACTTAACACATTATACACAAGTTCAGTCTTTAGCTCAATGGTTTTGCATATTTCTGGAGGCATAAATCTCCCACAAAAAATACAGAGATAGCCTAGAATACATTTTAATAACAATACCAACTGAGCAACTGACTTGCATAAGGCACGGTCTATTTAAAAATAATAGTTCTAGTTTATTAAGTCTAACAAGTCAAGAAACACAAGCAGTCAGACGAGGAGACAAGTTGAAAACAAACCAACAGTTTATCCAGATTATCTAAACCACTTCATTAAATGGACAGTGAGCATACCTGAGATGTTGCTAATAATCCCCAGTTCTACAGGAAAACTGTGCCAATTGTTGCGTGTACTTGTACCAAAACAAACAGGTATGGCAACTAACAGCTTGCACCATTTATATGCAGTGCAATTTGTGCTGAACATGCCAAAAAAGGAGGAGCAAACTGCAGAGTTTGGGTGAGATCCTGGATGAAGAGGTGTGGGACTGTATAACCTACAGTTGGAATTGGAGGTGAGTGAACTTTGTAAAACGAAGCTCATTTCAGGTGAAGCCGTTTATATAGCGGTATATCTACCTTGGGCGACACATAAGTGACACTGGTCACCGATGTAAGTCGCAAATATCAAACATGTTTTAAAAAATCTTTATGAGAATGACTGGAAGCGTCTGAATCTGAAGACTTAAGATTAGAGTCTTTACATAACACACTCTGTATGATTTTATCTACCGACTGACAACATCAAGTGACCCAGACTGGAGCACACGTGGTCAACTTAGTCCCATCACTCGTCACGTCCGAATCATATTAGTTATCAGCTCATGTGTCCTCGCCTTAACTGGCTCTTAAAACTGTGATTTAACTAGTTTGACTAAGCTGTCTTATAGTCTGACTGCTTCTGCTTCTTGCACCGTCTTGACTTCTGTGTAGTGATGTCACTGTAATCCCAGATGTCAACCTTTAACTCAATGACTAAAATGTAATCATTACAAATGACAAGGCCAAAACTACAAAATTAAGACTCAAGCTGAAATAAACCGAAATCACTGTTTATTAACATTTTCATACAAAACCCTCCATCAGCTGTCCTTTGCCAAACATTTGATTTCCCTTTTCTACGTACTTTTTCTATGTCGTAATAGCTGGAAATTTTGATGTAGATGTCAATACATAGCAGGTGTTTCTTCTTAAAATATTCTCTGTAATATTAAATATTCATGACTAAATAAGCAACAGGCAAAGTTAAAGTTTGAGAACAAAACTTATTAAAGAGTTAAAGAGAGTAAAACTCTCCTTCAAATCTGCTTCATCAGGACAGTGTGAGTGTGGTTTGATGAGATTTGAACGACAGTGGGCTGGAAACACAAGCAAACAACCCCACAACTCTCATCACATATTGATTCATATTGGCTAAATCCTGACTGGTGCAAGTATGTGACATTGCCTCTTTCCAACTGAGTCCCGCCCGCAAACCAGTGAGAGAGGCACACACATACATCTGTTATGTGAAATAACCAAAACATTTCTAACTTTGGCAGCAAAATTGTGTGGTCATGCAGGAACCCATCACTCATAGTAAACAACAGATTGAGAATGTGTTTCGAGGCCTTCAAAAGGCCACAGACAAGGATAGCACACCATGCATCCTACTGATCCTGAAAGGCTCGTTCTGCGCTCTGCTGAGAGGTACAAGTAACAGGCAGACCGTGTACAACATTCCAACTTTAGACAATGCAACCAGTGTAGTTTAAAAAGTCGATACATTTCCACTCACATCTGCACAGTTTGGTGCAATCCAATACTACAACCCTGCAACAAATACATGCTTCCAATAATACCTTTACCTGTATCAAATGGCATTACATTGGAGCCTAGTTCATGATAGTGTTTACCTCCTGTGCTATTCTAACACACTGCTGTGCTACGTGATAATTATCACCATAGAGGTCCACATTCTTGGGAAGAATATCAGTGTTTTTCATGGCTGTTCAACTATTAGGCAGACAACTCAAATTTCTTTGACAACACCAAATGGGAGGTTGTAACAAAGAGAAAGAGCTGGATAAATAGAAACTAGGAGAGAAGCACACAAATATTCTGAAACAATTCCTTGCAGGCTGCCGCCTAAAATTAGGTGGTCATGGATAGCCAAGTTGAAAATCAGCAAAAGTTAACAGAAAGAATAAATAAATTTAGAATTTGTCATTGCATAATGCCAACATTATGTATGAGTTTCAGGCTTAAAGAATCTCACTTTACCCCCTACACTATAGCAGTAGCTACTGCCCGAGAAGCCACTATGATGAAAATGTATGAACACATGGGCAAAGGACACCCACCACAAACACGAGACCTTAGCTTCAGAAAACTGAATCTAGGCCAGATATGTTTTAGCTTGTCCAGATGGAGTAATAGTAGACTCTGCACTGCACACATTATTGAGCTTCAGATTTATTTATTTATTTCAGTCAAGTTTAGTTAGGGGTAAATGACATTTACAAAATGTCATCAGCCAGTCATTTACTGCAAAGGATTTGACGCCAAATATGATGACTTTAACTATATCTCAATGTGTCCAATAAAATTTTGGTCCCATAAAACTGCAAAACTATGGATAAACAGGACTACAATTCCAGCACTGGTCATCTGATGTAGATGTAAAGACTCTCAAATAAAAGCTGAATGTTAGCTCTTTAACTTTGTTACATAACAAAAATGTGTCACTGGCAATGGGCTGAATCCCTTGTTAAAGGGCTGTCTGCTGATTCAAGGGCTTTTTTCTCATCTGGGTGGCAATATCTGACATTCTTCTTAAATGCTAGAGGGCTTTTAATTTGAAACAGGAAGTGTTGAGTTTGTATTAACAGCATAATGCAGTAACTTTAACAGAGCAATAAGGGAGCAGATCTGAAAACAAAATCTAAAACAGAATCAAATAAAGACCTGTCTCTAATATAAGCCTGCTTCGAAATAAAGGGCTGGTATCCTCTGGCCTCTGCAGGTGAGCTAAATGAAGGCCTTGACCACTGTTTAATGTTATTTTAGAGAAAATGTGTATATCGAGATACATATCGTATATCGCTGCACAGACTAAAAATATCGAGATATTATTTATAAGCCATATTTTCCAGCCCTAACCCACGTACTAATCATAAAATACTTTGTAGAATTGACGTGGTTACGTTCAGTCACATTGTCTCTGTTGGTTCACTTGAGTGACAAGCTACCATGTGACGGCATATTGTTTGTCATGGCACTGATACTGTAAGGCAGTTGCATCTTTAAAAAAGGCAGCAAACAGGATTATCTTTAGCCATTTTTTTCATCTATAGGGGAAATTCCAAAATGCTTAGTGCATGTACATGTGGTACATTCTGCTATCAGTGGCATTATGCAAAATGCATCATTTAGAGGCAGAAGGAGGAATGTACAGGTTGGGAGATGAAGGGCCCAAAGGCAGGAAAGCTTAAAATGCTCCTCTGCTTGTACTATACTTAGGCCCAGGTGTTGATTGAACAGTGATGGACCACGCATTGACCTGTGACAACAGTCTGTTACAAAAATATGTGTTCAATATCCCATTACAGAGGGCTTGTGTTTGAAAGTTGTATTAGAGAAAAAGGAGAGGCTTTTCATAGTCTTCCACCACTCCCTTCTGTACTTTCCACCACATTCCTATCCTCCATTACACCAAGTTATGCAACAACTGCTCCTGGATGTATACAGATAGAGACAGAGGGAGAAGGAGGAGAGAGACAGAAAGATACTGAGATAAGGGCTTGCTGCTGAGTGAAAAATGGGCATTTTAACCCCAAAATAAACACATTTCCTGTGCATTAAATCTGCATGCCTGACTTCTGCTTTATTCACAAGGATTTCAGTGGCATGACAATGGATAACTAGGTATCATGTAACCAAACAAATCCATACAAAGCCCCTCAAATTCGTTTAAGGAGGCCTTTCTCCCAGTGTCCTGTGTGTTATGGTTTCCAGGTTCAATCGGGCAGGACTGGCTAATAATATCTACACGATGACAGCTGTACCTGACACTCCTTCGCAGATGAACATGTAGAGGCTTGAAAAGTTCCACCTCACCGATACTTAAAACATCACATATTGTAGCGGCTGACTCACCAGCAGCCATGATTCATAAACAAGATGGTAGCACGAGCTCTAGACTCACGAGCAAACCACCAGCCACAAGGCTAGCTAGTTTAAGGCCCCACAGCTATCTAACGTTATATTACAAAAGGAATAATACCATGTGTTTGTGGCGTCTAGTAACTATTTTGTAACCGAAATGATGTTGTTTCCGCACTAATCCAGAGAATTCAAGGATGCAGGCCATAACTTAATGTAGCCAAAGGACGGTAACAAGTTAGCCAAGCAAGCTAACAAAGCTCAATCCCATCAGCTGCCCTAATTTTCTCCATGAGGTAAAAGGCCCATGTTAGTTCACATTCAGTACTCTCAAATGTCTTTGTACTTACACAACGCTCCTCGAAATGATCCAGGACACCATGTTTGCTGTGTTGTGTAGGGCTGTGTCAGAGGTAGAAGACAGCCCCGGTGATAACGTTAACGGCTAGCGTACCGCTGTAAACTTCTTCAGCCAGAACTTCGATGAGCGAATCCAGGACCAGCTAAAGCTAGCTATCTCACTGTACATCAGCCAACCAACATGTCTAAAAACGCCCGGTCTCACTGCTCTCTCCTTGTAGCCATACCTATGCGATTAAATATCTATCTACTATGAATCCTGTTGTATTGTAGCAATCTCTTATTCCCTCCGGGTTTGCTCCTTCCTTCTCTGCTTTACTCCCCAGTTCCTGGCACCAGAACGGTGCTCACATAGCCACCGACGTCAACAGGAAAAGAACAACCTCCTGAATCTCCTATTGGCCGCTTGTGTCTGTTTACAACAAACACAGACTATCATTGGTTGGCCACGTTTGCCCATGTGACTTTTGCGTTTGATGGAAGCGGTGTAATTTCAAACTCAGCGAACTGTGCTTTGATTGGTCTGTCTCCGATTCGTGGCGAATTTTAACCAACGGGTGAGAGAAGCACTGGGGGGGGTCGGTGGATTTTTTAAGCGCTGTTGTTGGGGAAGCATTTTCGAGCGTGGAAATGGAAGAGACGCTCCGTATGGGCGGGTTTAGTCTTCGACGGATATGCTTGCCGGGCACAATATCAGAAAAGAAGAAAGACATGTCAGTTTATGTATTTATTCGATTTTACATAAAGAGGATTTTAGTAATCCTCTGTAGGATCGACCAAAGGAGGTGTGACCACCCGTAAGGGGCGCCAAGTGATTTAAAACAAGCGCCCCTTTTCTCGACCCTTGGTTGGAAAATATACCTATGTGTCAGGTAATGACTTTACGTTAGGGTAAGTCATTACAATAGACGTCTACTTATATATATATATATATATATATAATATTATATCATTAAGTCTAATGGACCAAATAAAGAGTCATTGTTTGTTGCTATGCAGAAAAACACTTTCTCTTTTTAAATAAATCGTGTTATGCAATCCTTTGAGGACCAAGAGGAATGAGAGAACATAATATCACACATGTAAATTGGACAAGTCCTTCGCATTTGAATCATGAAAAATACAAGGTTATGTTCTTCAAGAGACCAAATAAATACAAATCAGTACAAGAAATCACAGGTTCATGAATATTCTCAGCCCAGAAACAATTTTTTTTCTCCAACTGTGCCTTGTGCAAGAAATGGCATATTAAAAGATATTAACTGCTATGCATTTCTCACACAGACTTACATTTGTACTAAACCTGGAGTTCATATTGTTTTCTGTCCTCATTGTATTGTCGACATTGTTGCTGTATTCTACATGCAATACAGGATTTGAAGATTTTTGTAATATTTTATAACACTGAAGTACTGAAGCAACCGCAAAATACTGTGAGAGAAGATGTTTGAGAAAGAAATGATTTTATTTATTCTCGTGCTTGCACTTAAAGTAAGAGGCTTTGGAAAAGACAGCCGGATACCTGATGCTCAAATGTGTGTATGTAATGTGCCTTTGTCTTGCTCATTATGTAAACCACACCAGTCTTTAGGTCCTAATTATATTCATTACAGTTTTCCATACATAGCACTTGGCAGACACAAACCCATCTGTGAGCGTCAGCATGCCTGTCTCTTTGTGTGTGCATGTCCATCTGTGTGTGTAGATAGTGATTTCTGAGCACATAACCATGTGTGTGAGCTTGTATATGTGCAGCTATGAGCTTGTGCCTTTATATATTTGCAGGTGTGCATGTTTGTGACCACATGCCGATATGTGCGTGTTTTGTGTACATATGATGTGTGGGGGGTGGGGGGGGGTGGGTGGATTCATAGCTACTTGTTATTCATGAAGGCGGCTGCTGCAGTGTGCAGCAGTGTGAAGGAGATTCCCAGTGGAGACTCTCTGTCACACTGCCTGTCTGGGACAGCATCAGAGGATCACAGCTGAACAGAAAACACCTCCACAATGAGCATTCAGCTGGTCCACTGACAAACTGCTAACCCCACAATACTGTATAATGTCACACACAGCGGCTAAATCCAGTCAAAAACATACACATTTACAAATAAATCAAAGTGAGCAGAGATGAACTAAAAATCAGCGATTGGTAAAAACCAAGTGACATTAGGTATGTCATCATTGCTGCTAAGGAGCATTCAATCACACAGTGCATCAACATTCAATTATATACATACAATGTGACAATGTGACATTAGCAACCTGTTCAATACAATGCAGTACAATATCACATATTCATCACTATATATCAAAGCACAGTGCATTCTGCTTACTTACATACAGCATTACTGCAGTTGTTAATTTTGTGCCTTTTTAAGCTTCTCTTTCAGGACTTTGCTTTGTGAGCGCGTTGCAGTGTTTTGTTTAGTATTTTACTTCTGTATTACACTATTTTAAAGTAAAACACTGTGCTGTGTTTTCTAGTATCTACTAAGCTAGAGGAATCATACATCCCATTAACTTCTTGAAAACTGGGACTTGATTAAATTCCTGTCGAGCCCTCTGGAGATGCCATGCGCCTAAGGGAATGAAACAACTGTAGTGTGAGGCAATAAGATGGTATCTGAGTAACCCAGACGACATACCTGCACTCACACATTGTCCTATAACATTCAAATTAGGCACCTTGTAAATGGTGGGAATGCCGGTTTAAATCAGGCAAGAATCTCTATTTGACCGTTTGTCCCACCTGCTTACTTGAAAGCAGTTACTTAACGCGTGGTCACAATATGTGAAGCAAACACTTCATCCACAAGAACATATCGAACCCTAGCGGCTCTTTTTTCACACATGTATCCATAACATTAGAGCCCCTATGTGTAGATTTGTTTGTGGTAAAGGCATCTTTAAAATGATTCTGATGGTATAATCTTTTGTTTATAGGCAATGTCCATGAATATGGGTGCAGTCTGTGTGTTGCTTTTATTTATATATTCACTGTTAGTTTCCGCAGGTCAGATTGAGGGAGGAGCTTTAACTGTTTTCAAATTAACAGTGAATGCTGCTGGTACTAAGGTGTGAATTTTCACAGCACTCTATTCTTACAAATTTGACCATTTTTTTGAGCATTTTTTTGTAGTCTGTGATCATTTACCACAAACAGCCGACGTAGTGACTGAACACTGGCCAAGCACAAATTATTCACTTAAGTTTTCAACTTGTGCACACGTGTGTCATTGCCTCAGGTGAATTTATGTCTGTTTGTGGATTTCCAACGTCCTTGTAATGTAATGGGCTCTCAATAATTCGCTTTTTGTTCAGTCAGAATACACCTTTGGGAGGAGAGAGCTTTTATAGATGGAGTGCCTTGAGCATACCCAGAACGCAACTCCCTCTAAAACAACAAATTGTCCTTTTTACATTTCTGTTTGTGTGCGGATTTAACCTAGCTTAACACAAAGATTGCAAGCCGGGGGTAACTATACTCAACAGTTGTTGATCAAGAAAAAAGTCTAATGCTAACTAAAAGCACAATATGTGTTTTTTTACATTACTACACCTGTTCAATAAACATGATACAATATGTAAATAAGACAAGAACCATTGTTAGTCTCACTTCTTCATAGTTACCACGGTACTTTTCCTCTCAATTGTTTCATTTTCTTATTCCACCACTATGACCCACCTCTGCTCTACTTCTTCCTTTTCCTTTCTCTTTTTCTTCTTTTTGTTGCCTCTTCCTTCTTTTGTCTAGTGTGTCCTCAGTGTGACTGTGATTCTTCAGCATCTTTCCCCTCTTCTTTCACTGTTTCTCTACTATCTACCCTGCTTCTCTTCTTCCATCATCCCATCAGTGTCTTTCTTTCTCTTCCTCTCTCGTGTCCTACTCTGGAGGTCGCTCCAGGCTGATTGCTTTCTACATGCTTCACACACAAACCTCTATACTGTCCTTAAGATCCCTACACTCTGCGCGGGCACACACACAAACACGTATGCATGCACAAGCAAAAGGACACAAGTGTGCAATCCTCCACAGAGGCACATGCGCAAAGAACACACATACACAAACCTCCGCTCTCTTGTTCTCCTTCAGTTCCTCTGCTTTATTCTCTCCCTCACTGATTCTCTCTCTGTCTTGCTCCTTCACAGCCCAGGAGGCCTCAGTGGAAGACACCGCAAACTAGTAAATCCACACTGAAAGAAAGAGACCAAACATGTCAGCTGCATTTCAGATTCTGAATGAAATGTTCACATAGAGCAGATTAAGGAGGTGTAAAATACAAAAGTAAACTGCAGATAATAATGAATGAAATGATGCCTTGTGCTCTGATGCTGGCTTGATGGGTGGATTTTTAAGGGATCATACCAGTGTGTTTGCTAATTTTAGCTCTTTCATTTCAAATAATGTATACTTCACATTTTTCCAGACCATTCTTGAATGCATTCTACACATTTTTCAATTTTTAGATGTTCAAGGCAGCCATTGGTTTCCATTTATTTTAATATAGCCTACTATATACTTATATATATATATATATATATACATAATATAATATGTACAGACTTGATGTTCACTGTAGAGTTTCAAGAGTCTGTTCATTTTCGTACCATACAGAACATGCTAAACTACTGATGTGGTCCTTGAAGCACTATTTCCACCATGTTTAAGAATCTTTTTTTTCTTTTTGCTACATCCTCTCCCTCACTTCCTTACATGTAAGTTATTCATTCATGCAACTCGTATTTGCACAAGGTGGTCCAATGAAGGTTGTTAACCATTTTGCATAGGTACCCTGAGTAAACAGGAGGACACAAATGCAGAGATACTGAGTCACGTGTTGCAATTATAAGTAAAACATAAAGCCGAAACTGAAATAAAATGGGATACAACAGACTTTAAAGCAGCACAAAATAATAATGCATGAATATGTTGATAATAGACAAATTAAACCCAGATTAAAATGTCTATCTTTATGAGTGGTACTTGTTTGGAATTGTTCCAGATATGTTCCAATAGCCTGTTTTACAAATAGGGTAACAAAAATGCCACATGCCCTGTAACGTGTAAAATTATAAAAAATATAGTCAGTAGAACTCACAAATTAATCCACGCTGCCGTAGTTGTGGTGTGGAATTGTAACTTTATCACAATAGCCGCAATCATCAACATGACTTTAATTTGTTCCTAGCCTATTATTAGAGCCTACATGCTGCTGTTGTTGTTTCCAATAGCAGCAGTAATACCAGCAGAAGCACTAGAACCAACAGTGGTAGGAGTGTTATTACAGTGGTAATAGAAGCGGAGGCACTTCGTGTTAACAGTAGTCGTGGCAGCTCTACAAGTACCAGCAGTTACAGGAGTAGTTGGGCAAAAACAGTACCGATGGGGTTCAATTGAGCGGAGGGACACAGCTGTGCTGCGGTCTGTGAATGCCTTGAGATCCAGCGGAGAAACACAAGTATGGATGGCGGCGGTGATGCGGTTCAGTGTTCCACTGTTTTTTCATGTTGAGAGAAAAGAGACTGACGCTCGAGCGGGTGGAGACTGCTACACATTTAAATCCCCCGGGTCGGTTTTTCAGCGTTTGGCAACAAATAATTTGACCTTGTTTATTTTCATTCTACCGTTGGATTCTTTAGAGCTGGTTTGATGTCGTAAATGACAGGTCTGTAAGGGCGTCGTTGTTGGGAAGTTTTTTCGAGGGGGGGTTTTGACCAGCGCAGGGCCATGGCAGTCGAGGCTCGGCTGGAGCTGGTCGGGAAGCGGTTCCTCTGTGTCAGCGGGGACGAGCCTCCTGAAATCGGTGACATCGGTCGGTGGCCGTGGAGGTCCGGAGTCATACGAGCCGTTAACCATAGTGACAGCGACAATCCCGACCTGACGGTAAGGAAAACGCTGACTTTGTCCTCCTCTTTGGTCTGTTACATGCAAGGCAAATGGTAAAACCTCTGTGGTTGGTGGCTAGCCAGCGAGGCACTGTTGTACGCTTGCCAGGCGGAAATTAATGTGTGGCTTTCTCTTGGTTATTATGGCTCGGTGGACCAATGAGTATACCGCCAGTATTTATCATTGTCTCACTAAAATAATTGTCAGTGTTGCGTTTATAAGTTTGACTCATTATTCGAGCAGTTAGCAAGCAAGTTAATGGGAGGCAGACTAACGTAGCCAGCAGGGGGTTATGGAAAGCAATCAGCTAGCGTTGCTCCAGACAGTAACGTTACTCTGCTTCTTTACATCAGCATCTTCTAACTTCTCTCACTCATAAAGCATTTAGCTAACACAAACCTCCATGTCCTCGCATGTAGCTAGTGCTGAGAATGGGTCAACCACAGCGGGCTACATGTATGCACACCGTGTCCCCAGCACGTAGAGAGATCATGTAAAGCGGTAATGTTCATTTCAAAATAATCAATTAGTCCACGAGAACCAGCTGGGATTCGAACCGATATCGTGCTGTCCTCTGAGAGCGGCTGCCTGTCTAAAAGCATGTGTAGGAATTTGAGTCCCGAGCAGCTAAATGCTTTAATCTGCTGTATACTGCAAATCAGCTGACGGAGGGAAGGTTTACCCCGCGTTACAGCCTTTACATTGAGTTAATCCATATTAGCTCGTGGTTATTGGTCACAATCCACGTTATTTGAGCGCGATCATCGACCATAAAGCCCCGTCTGCCTGTGTTTTTGGGGCGGACAAAAAACCCCTCCGACTTGGACAGGGACGCAGGAATGCTAGGACTTGTAAAAGCATAAAACTGTCTTTCTGCAGGCTGAACAATGGCCAGTTTGTCTTCATGTTAAATATTGCCTACAATTTCAAGACAACTGCATGTTGTCACTTTTGGAGCTTTCAGCCGCAGACATATTTCCTGCTAGAGGTGTAATTATTGCATTCTTAATACAGTCAATAGTCAGGCAGGGGTGGATGAAAATCTTGGCAATATATTGGTCTGAATTCCCCCCCCCACTCCATAAGAAAAAGAGCGATTTTCATAATGGGTCAACATGCCAAAACCAGCAAACAATGAATTATTTGCCCTGACAAGCCCTTGGCTGGCAAGTACACAGTACTGTCTGCTGTACAGTGTGGCTGTTCCCGTTTTCTTTTGTTCACTGAATCCTTCTATCTGCCTATGCAGATAACTGGCCAAACCCCAGCACAGTTCTGATGAGATTATTTGGTGTGATATGTGTGCGTATTTGTGCTATTTCATGAGGACAGTAAACCATCAGACATTACATCTTCCAGCAAATATGATCATGTAATGGTCATAGGTCTCTGGTAGGAGGTGTTCTTTGTGTGTGATTGAATTTGAGAGTCATCGTGGTTGTGCAGTTCTTGCGTCTGTCATATGCGTATTTTAAAGCATACATTTAGGCCAGCATACATGTCACAGGTCTCCTCTCGCGTGTCATGGACTACTCATGGTGCTTTCTATTGTGGTGATGAAGAACAATTGATAAATTCCAGGTTTCACAGCTTCACAGCTTTCTGTTATTCTGCATTTCACTTATAAGTTTACGTGGAGTTGTCTGTGTTTTTAAAGGAATAGTGAGGTGGCATAATTTAGTTAAACACTTCTCGCATGTTCCCTCGTCTACGCAGCATATTACATGGACTTGTTTATATCGCACGATAAACATGCTCCCAGCTTCTTAATTCCCTTGTAGAATTGGTCCCTGCGTGTGATGTGATTTAGGCAGTGAGTAGTGTTCTGGTTTAATTCCATACAATGGGGCACAGTCTCATTAGCAAGGGGCTTAACTAGCTGGGTGAATACAGTGGAGAAGGATTGGAGATTAGATTAGAAGAAGTGTGTCAAGCCAAGCTGTCAGGCCTTTGTCAAGTGTCTGTGGTCAGATAGGCCAGTAGTGCAGGAGTATGCTGGGTTAGCAGCGGCTCACTAAGGCTTATTGGTTCATAGTTATATATCTTTGAAGAAAAATAATGCAATTTGAACAAGTCAGTAAGTATGACCATAAGCTGATATAGAGATCAGTCTGAGATTACCACCCATTAAGCGTCAAATGTCTAAAATCTAACAGCAACAAGGGCTATCCATCTCAGTGGTTGGTGGCTTTTTAAGAAGATAACATTTAATTTCTTGGCTATACACAATTAACTCAACACACTGTCGTCACATAGCTAAACATTCATAATATAGAGCTGAAACAGTCAATTAATTGATTAGTAGATCAAAAGGAAATTAAGTAGTAACTGGATTTTCCTGTTATCATGGTTATTTCATGGTTCCAGCTTTACAAATGGGAGCATTTACTGCTTTTCCTTATCTTGAATTATAGTGAACTGATTATTTTGGGGGTTTGGACTGTTCGTTGGACAACAGAATCAATTTGATGGATGTCATGCAGTGGTTCGCTCACAAACCATTTGAGGCCTTGTTGACTGAGTGCTCTCCACCTGTTTAACTTGACTGATACTTCTAATTAGCTCGGCACTTTGTGCTCCAGGAAATGGTGATGTGCATTTTTCACTGTTTTTGGACGTTTTATGAATCAAGTAATGAATGAATTAATTGAGAAAATAATCTGCAGATTTATGGATAATGAAAATAATCATTAGTTGCAGCCCTAGTGTAATATAATTAGACCATTAATGTTAAAATGTGAAACACTCTTGCTTCAGCAATCAGCGCATTATTTGGGTATTTGCCTCATAATGCTGCCTTACATTTCATCACGATGTGCAGAATTCAAAATACAACAACACATCAAATCCGTTTCATGTATTGTGTAAGTCTGTTAACAAGATGGAAATGATTACACAGGACCTGACTCTACACACTTTACATAATCACTGCACGCGATGGGACCTTATTATACTTTGCACAGTAATCCAAGGTTAGCAGTCATACTCTATATTGCAGTTCAGGGTTATATGATATGTTACCATGCTAATGAGCACCACAGAGTTACTGCTGCATTTTGCTTAATTACTTAAGAGCCAATTCTGTATATAGGATATATGATGGCAGTAATAGCAGTGTATTGTAATACAGAGACACTCTAATAACAACTGTGGGGTGTACATACTCTTATTTATTCTTTGGGATATTCCATCTGCCCAGTAGCAGGCCATAAATGCACACCTTCATTGTCTAACCCTCAGTCCACATTATACAATGAGCTCATAACCAATTAATAAATACTAGTGCGGTGCCCGTTCAACACGTGCCTGTTCGGAGTGGACCGATTGCTTGGCCTCTGGTTGAAATATAATTTTGCATCTGTCGTTTAAACTTGCGCATGCGTACATCTAAAACAGTGGGTCTGGAACTGCGGGGGCTCTCAGGCTCTGCAGGGCGATGTTTCTCGCTTTCCCGAGAACCACTCATCCGAAAAACAACACAGTCTACACTGCATCTCGGGTTCTTGTGTGTGTCCTCAGCAATACATCCGCCAAGTGTGAAGTCAGTCGGATGAACGGTTGTCGAGATAATTGAAGGACAGACAGAAAGACAGACAGAGAGAGATTCCTTGGATTTATAGTAAGATGATATAATGTATCTGACAAGATGAAACAGCGGGTTGAGGCTCAGCCCTGGTATTTCTTTTCATATCCCAATGCTGCTTATTAGAGATATTGAACTAATAGTATGCGTACAGGGTTAGAGTACACATACTCTAATTAGCTCGGCTCTAAAGGAAGAAGAACACATTTCTCAGAAAAACAGAAAAATACATGACAGAGGAGTTCAGATGACAACAACAAAGACTGATAGATACACATAAAAACGAGCTGAGAATCTGTGCAGCAGCGACATACAGAGTGAAACGTAGAGCATCTAAACAGTATTGTGATTCCCTTGCAGATGCTTAGTTTTTGGTGGGACTTGAGGGACTCTGCTACAAGCTGAGAAAAAGAAAAAGCTTAGCAGCAGAACCCTATGCTGGCACATTAGGCATAAAACTGCCACACTCATCTAGATTCACAATGAATGGAAAGAGCAGAGCAGCCAGGTCATTGCCTATAGGAGCCTTTGTTTTCCATTACAGTCCACTGCGTGTGTGTGTACAGTAGCAGTGCTGCTAGTTTGTTTTTAGGGCTGCGGGCTGAGGTTCATCTCTGTGTGGCTAATCAGCAGAAAATGACAGGCTGTGACCGGGGCAGAACCTTCCACATACAGAATCCGTGCATGGTTGTTGCAGTGCTGCAGTTCAGCCAGCTTAGAAACATTTCTAAGCTGTGTGTGAGTGTGTGTTGGGTTGTGAATAGCAGCATTGTTTAGAGTACAAACACAAACCAGAGACACAGAGAATAAACATGGCAGGAGAGAAGCCTTCACCTTCTAATGTAGATGCTCCAGTACAGATAGTATAATATGGATTTGGCTGCACCATTTGCTCCAGTATAGAATTGACTTTACTAACTATTTTGAATGCTGTTTGCACTTGTGAAATAAGTGTTCTTTAAAATATTACCTGCCAAATTTGTATGTACTAAACTAACTAATAACTGATACTAATAGTCATCTAATAGTTGATAATATGCTAAGTTCTTTCAATAAATGGTTACTATTCCAGATTCCAGATATTCTTGTGCAGTCAGCTTTAACATAGTCATATCAACAGGGTTAGATACGTAAGGGATCGATTGAATACATTTACATGGATGTTTCTTCTCACCTTCAGATGTGTTCTAACGTTTATGTATCCCATTGTTCACAGTGCAGTATGTGTTTGTGCTGATGTCTACAGGCAGCACAGAAATTCCTCAGACTCTCAATGGCATGCTGTCGTTTTCTCATTTTTAACAGTAGCTGTGATAATGAATTTCAGCACAATCAGGGAAATAAAAGTAGCTTGTAGAATGGTGTCATAATGAGGCTTTATTTATCAAGTTGATGTTCACACAGTAAGCTGCAGTATTGCTATGTGACGTCCAGGTTATGTGGTGTTTGGGCAGCGCAGTAACTGGATACACAGAGTGTTAGTGGTTTGTTTTCTGGTGCCTAAGGAAACAAAATGTAATCTGAAGCCAGGATGGGCTGGCTGGTTTGCTGGCTGGATGTACCCTTCCCCCCAACTCTCTTAAACACGCACACACACACACA